>PVKC010000581.1:0-63727 GCA_004027635.1 Crocidura indochinensis | reverse complement strand
TATAAGGTAACACTTGGTAATCTCAGTTTTGTAAACAAAGGCCAAGGGGTTGACATCATTCAATATTTCTAGTCTCTTGCTCTGTATGCCACAAAACGAGTTTTTCTTTTTTTTTTTTTTTTTTGGTTTTTGGGTCACACCCGGCAGCGCTCAGGGGTTACTCCTGGCTCCATGCTCAGAATTTGCTCCTGGCAGGCACGGGGGACCATATGGGGCACCGGGATTCAAACCGATGACCTTTTGCATGAAAGGCAAATGCCTTACCTCCATGCTATCTCCCAAGCCCCAAAATGAGTTTTTCTAGCAAATTTCTTCCTCTACTTATTTCACTTAATGCTATGTCCTCTAGTTTCAACCAAAGCTCAGCTAACTGTAAAGTTACATTCTTTTTTTTTGTCAAAATAAATTAAGTGGATTTTTTCTTTTTTCTCTTTTTTTTCATATATTTTTTCTTTATTTAAACATCTTGATTACATATATGATTGCAATTAGGTTTCAGTCATGTAAAGAACACCCCCTTCACCAGTGCAACATTCCCACCACCAATGTCTCAAATCTCCCTCCCTCCCAACTCACCCCCACCAGAACTCCAGACAGGCTTTCCAGTTCCCTAATTCATTCACATGATTATGGTAGTTCTCTGTGTAGTTATTTCTATAACTGCACTCACCACTCTTTGTGGTGAGCTTCATGAAGTGAGCTGGAAGTTCTAGCCCTCCTCTCATTGTCTCTGAGGATTGTTGCAAAAAAGACTTTTATTTTTCTCAAAACCCATAGATGAGTGTGTTTTTCTCTCTCTCTCTCTGACATATTTCACTCAGCATAATAGATTCCATGTACATCCACGTATAGGAAAATTTCATGACTTCATCTCTCCCGACAGCTGCATAATATTCCATTGTGTATATGTACCACAGTTTCTTTAGCCATTCGTCTGTTGATGGCTGTATAGAATTCCTTTATATATACCACAAATTTATCTAATGAAATGATAAAGGATATTTGAATTGTTTCCATATCCTAGCAGTTCTATTAAGCACTGTATTAAAGAGAGATCATTCCTGTCAATGCTTGAGGGGATCATTTGTGGTATCAAAGATTGAACCAATGTTAACCATATATAAGAAAAGTGCCTTCCATACTATCTATTTGGCTCTAGTCTTCATTTTTTGAGATGTCTCATAAAATTTGCCATAGAGGTTGAAATAAACGACATTCCAATCAACAAATAATGCTTATTTTTCACCATAGCTTTGTCAACACTTGCTGTTTTAAGTCTTCTTAGTATATGTCATTCTCACTAGTGTGAGAATTATCTCTTTGTAGTTTTAATCTGCATTCCCTGATAATAAATGACAATGGATTTCTTTTTGATATTCCTATATCTTTACGGAAATAAGAGGACACTAGGAATAGAAAAATACTTTATATTCATGAATTATAAGAGTTAACATGGGGCCGGGTGGTGGCACTGGAGGCAAGGTACCTGCGCTAACCTAGGACTGACAGCAGTTCAAGCCCCCGGTTCCCCATATGGTCCCCCGTGCCTGCCAGGAGCGACTTCTGTAATACATTTTCTATTAAAGCTTTAATATATTAGAATAAAATCTACTAAAATTTACATGAACTCATCAAACCCCCAAATATCTGAGGTATTATCAGAAAAAGATATGAGGTATTGTAATCTTGCCTTTAAATTATTATTTTTTGTTTCTGTTTTTGTTTTTTTGGGTCACACCCAGCAGCAGTCAGGGGTTACTCGTGGCTCTATGCTCAGAAAACACCCCTGGTAGGCCTGGGGAACCATATGGGATACCGGGATTTGAACCACTGTCCTGCATGGAAGGCAAATGCCTTAACTCCATGCTATCTCACCGGCCCCGCCTTTAATTTATTATATAAAGCTATAATATTCAAAATGGCATAGAATTGGACCAAAAATCCTCTTATACCAATGGAATATAATATAATAAGAATTCAGTGAAAGTTCAAAGTTTCTGATTTTTTTTGTTAAAACACAATTAGAAAATATTGGGTATCTGTCAGTGGAAAAGATAGAAAATGGATAACTTTAATTGCCCTTAGAGTTATTGAACATACATTACATTATATATCATAACTTTTTGGGGGAGGGGGACACACCCAGTGTTGCTCAGGGATTACTCCTGGATATGCTCTCAGAAATCGCTCCGGGCTTGGGGGACCATATGGGACTCTGGGGGATCGAACTGCAGTCCGTCCTAGGCTAGCGCTGGCAAGGCAGACACCTTACCCTTTGCACCACCAGCTCAGGCCCCTATATATTGTATCTTAAGTCATTAATTTGTGCTAAAGACCACACACTATTCAAAGGATTTAAAAACTTCTCTTTTAAAATAGTTCATACGTAACTTAGAAAAACAAAAAGTGGCCTTTTCTTTCTCATTTATAATGCCATCTGTTTATTTTTTGTTTGTTTTCTGTTGTTTGGGGATGATACTTGGCAGTGCTTATTACAAACTCCCAGTTCTTGACTCAGTATCACATCTGGTAGGCTCTGGAGACCATATGGAGAACTAGGACTCTAACATGAGTTGACCTCGTGCAAGGCAAGCTCCCTACCTGCTGTACTATCACTCCCACTCAGCTGTTTATTATTTTTGAAACTGGTTAAGAAGGCTGTTGCCATAGTTGGCAACATAGTTGGCAGAGAGACAGACATGAGGCATGAGCTTCACCCTTAGCAGAGCAAATAAATCCAAAAGAACATCCTGACAAAAAATTCTCCCCACAGGAACAGTGGAAATGTTCCAAGTTGTGTTTTGGCTCCTTCATGCTTTCTCAGAGATTTAAATTTGACAGATTATAAGTCTGTTTTGTTTATACTATTTTATATATTATTAGAAATGTGAATTCACTGTGCTTTTCTGTTACTTTGGATACTTTTCTACACTTTCTGTTTTTTTAATACTAGAATTCTATAATTCTTCATTTCTCATCACATCTTTGTATCTCACCAACTTTACTGATTGAAAATATGATAATTAGCTTATTAATAGTGACATGATCACAAATTTACTTTTATTTTTTGGTGTTAGTTACAAATTGTGAGGCTTAAGGATGACTCCTGAGTCAGTGCTCAGTGGTCATTCCTGACCATATGTGGCACAGAATATCCTAAATTGGATTGACAATATATACACGGCAAGCACCATAACCCCTGTGCTAAATCTCCAATATACTTGTTTTATTTAAATATGAATGTTTTGTTTGTCTGTTTGTCAGAAATTATTTTTAATTCATAAATTTTTTTGTTTGTTTTTGGGTCACACCCGGTGACACTCAGGGATTACTCCTGGCTATTCGCTCAGAAGTCGCTCCTGGCAGGCATGGGGGACCATATGGGGAACCTGGTGATCAAACCACGGTCCGTCCTAGGTTAGCGCAGGCACTTTACCTCCAGCGCCACCGCCCGGCCCCTATTTTTAATTCATAACAGTGTTTTATGTTTTTGAACTGGAATGGGAAAAGTGAAATTTAATAACTGACTTAGATTTCTCTCGTTTGAATTAATCCATTTTATTATTTTCCATATACTTAAAATAATGAGATAAACAAAATTTGTGGATTTGATGGGCTTCAAAGAAATTTTGTTATAAAGTCTGAATTGAATTTATACCTTTAAAAATGTATCTCTTATAGCATTGAAGTTTATGTATTTAAACAAATTAATTCTTATTTTAAAATAATCAAGCATGTTTGAAAATTATGTGTTCTGCCATCATAAAAGTTAATGGTTAATAAAACTTACAGAGGGATTACCTTTGAGAAAATATTCTTTTAATACATAAGTATTTGTCAACTTGATTACTACAGATAACACAGAAGAATAAATCAAAACTAAAAATAAATAAAATGTAAAGCCTAGAATAGTCATAATAAAGTTGACTTTTAGGACATGATAGTTTTGCTAATTTATACCTTAAATTAATTAGATTATAATTAATAATATTTAAATATTTATATTACACTATAAATGTGACCACTTTTTTAATGAGAGCAAAAATAAAGTTCATTGTAGCAAACATTAGGTTGATAGTAAAAGCAGAGAATGACACCATAAAAAGAGAGAGAGAGAGAGGGAGAGAGAGAGTTACAGGTTGATAACTCTAGTGAATATACATGTGAATATCTTTAAGAAAATACTAGCAAAATGAGTCCAATAACTCATTGAAAATATCTTATGCCATAAGCAAGTGGGTTTCATCCTGGGAACATAAGGTATGTTTAATATACAGAAGCCAATCAGCACAATGTATCATATCAATAGGAGAAAAATAAAAAAAAACATGATCATATTAATTGATGCAGAAAAGGCATTTGGGAAGATCCAGCACAAATTCATTATAAAAATTCTCAACAGAATGGGAAAAACTTTCCTTAAGCATTATAGTCTTTGGGAGAAAATGTAAAGCCTTCCCTCTAAACTGGACATAAAACAAGGTTACCCATTATCATCACTTGTAACAATTACAAAACTTAATACAAAAAAGACATTTGAGCTTGTATGTTCACTGCAGCATTATTCACAGTATTAAAAATCTTGGGCTGGAGAGATAGCACAGTGATAAGGCATTTGCCTTGCATGAGGCCGACCCGAGACAGACCCAGTTCTATTCCTGGCATCTCATATGGTACCCTGAACTTGTCAGGAGTGATTTCTGAGCACAGAGCCAGTAGAAACCCCTGAGCATCTCTGGGTGAGGCCCAAAAACCAATCAATAAACAAATTGCTTTAAAAATAAAAATAAATGAAAATCTAGAACCAATCAGTACTCAAGAACTAACCAATGCATTGCTGGAGAACCTATAAAATAGCTTCTAGGCTTTATAGTTTTATTTATTTTTAGTTTTAATTTGTCCTTCTGTGTTAGAAGCTAAAGAAGCTATATTCACACATTGTCGAAGATCTAGTAATGGGAAATACAAAGCTGACTAAAATCTATATTTTTTCTTTTTTTTTCTTCTAAGAAACTATGAGTGCTGATTCAGGAAACCTGAGTAAATTTTGTTTTAATAATATTTTCATAAGCATTTATTATATTACTAATGTAGAACCATATCATGCTAGGTACTCTGAGAAATGTATATCTACACAATAAAACACTATACAGTCGTTAAAAAAGTCATTAAATGTACATATGAATATAGAGCATATTATGCTAAGTGAAAAAAGTCAGTAGCAATGAGTCAGTGGTACAGATAGAGGATGACATAAAGAAATATAACAGGTTAATAGTATCCAAAGAAAATAGAAATGGAGGTCAGAAGGACTGAAAATTAGGACCACTTTTTAAAGAATTAGCACATTTCATAGTCTAATTTCAGACTATCGTCAACTTCCTACTTTTATGAAACCTATTACTCATGTTCCTTTATTGTTTTGGGGGGTGGCATACCCAGTGGTACTCAGTGGCACTCTGTTATTGCTGGTTATGCACTCAAAAATCACTCCTGGCAAGCTCTGAGGACCATATGGTATCAAACCCGGTTTCATATGGTTTCCTTATGAAAGGCAAACAACCTATCACTATGCTATCACTCTGGTCTCTGTTTTCTAATTGAATATATATTCACATTTTGTCAAAGATCTAGTAATGGAAAATACAATAATGACTAAAATCTTTATTCTTTTTTTCCAATAAACTATGAGTGCTGAAGAAAACCTGAGTAAATTTTTGTTTTAATAATGTTTTAATAAGCACTTATTATATAACTAATGTAGAACCAACCATACTATGCAAGGTACTCTGAGAGATTATATAAGAATGAAAGGTTTTGGCAGATTGTAGAATAAAAAATAAGCTCAAAATTTATTTTTTTTGTGCCCCAATTCACAATACACATCAGGCAATGGGCCTGTGTTGAGGTGTATATGGGGTACATTTACTGTACCTCCTCTTTCTATACAGTCAGTGTAAAGAACACAGCCTATGGTAAGAATTCGGTGGCCTTAATAAATATAAAATATATATATAAAATAAATAAAAATATATATCCTTCACCAGTGCAACATTCCCATGACCAATATCCCCAGTGTCCTTCCTCCCCATCCTACACTGGCCTGTACTCTAGACAGGCTTTCTACTCAAAATTTAACTTATGTGAGGAGGCTCACATAAGAAACCAGTAAAACTTACTTAAGTCAAATACTTTTCAAAGTCAAATATTTTCAATGCTACTAATCTGACAGATTGATTTCCTTTGAAAACGTTGCTCTAATATGAGAAAAGCATTATAAAAATATACTATCCCATCCCATTTTCCTTGACTTTTGTGTTTTTTAATAAAATAGCTTTATTCAAATTTGCATTCAAAATAAATTTAATCTTGAACAATTTAAAACTTTAATAAAGAAAGTGAACTTTAAGCATTTTCTGGTTCTTAACAGTTGCTTCACCAAAATCTCTCTCATTTCTAAGTAAATTATCACAAAACATGTTTTTTATAGTGAATCTTGATAAGTAAAATGTGGTATTTCAGAAAGAAAAATTTTAAATGTGGTTGAACAATTACTCATAAGCAAGTTTGGTAGATTTTCATGATGCCAGCCTACTATGTAGTCTTTGGGGATATGAATCATTATAACTCCCTTCATAACTGCCTAAAAGTACCACATGTCCATAATATCGTATAAGCTTCCGGGGAAAATAGCCTCTTATGATTCCAAGTGCTATTTTGCTTCCCCAAAATTCTATTTCACAAATATAATCCTTATTTGCATTTGCCTTCTAGTGTTGTCTTGTCCACGTTTAATATTAATTGTGCTGGATATCAAACTCCAGGCCCAATTTGTCTGCAGTATTTACTTTACTACTGATCTACACTCCCTGCACTTATTTATATATGTACGTATTCCATAATAATTAATATATAAAACAATATAGGCTAGAATGTTTAAATAATATGTTGAGAACAGTTCTCCCAAATATCAGTATACAATTAAGCCAGAGGGTGGACTATTAACAAAGTTATAGTTAAGTATAATGCTGCCCATCCATGGACTACATACACATTAAGAACAAAATCTGTGGAGATCAAACTATGACTTTTGTAGTCAAAGTCTGTGTTTTATATTTTCATTCCATTTTATGTATGACAGATTGCTAAAGTTACTGTTTCTTCATCTGTGAAATAGAAATAATAGTAAATTATAAATTAAATAAAAATAGTAAATAATAGTAAATATATAGATCATGAGTGATCTATATATTAAATTAATTAAGTCTTTCAATATAGCTAACTGCAAAAATATTTTATTAACTTTTAATAGTTTTAAAAATTAAAATAACTGTTCCTTGTTATTTCTTCTATTCTTTCTTTGGAGAGGGAGGGGAATTCCCACTGGTATTCAGAAATTACTTCTGGCTCTATGCTCAAGTATCTGTATTTTGACAAACTAGTGGGGACCAAAGATGCCAAGAATCAAACCCACGTCAACAGTGTGCAAGACAAGCACCCTATCCATGCTATTATTACTCCAGGCCTTCCTTTGACATTTTTTGGATTCATCTTGTCTAATTCTCATTACGCCTAATATTATAAAATGTGTTGAATTCCTATAATGAGATACTTTAATCAAATGATCACACAAAGAGCTTAAGTATCCCACTGATAGAAAATGACAATTATTCATTGCTCCATTTATCATTGTTTATATAAAAATTAGATCATTGGAATTTTTTGTTCCTGCTTCTGTTTTTACCTTGATTTATGTAAGAAATAGTTTCCAGAACAGATCTGAAAGAATAATAGTGTATATATCCAGCATAGACCTCCCAAATTTCTCTGGACTCTCATGATCCTCTGGATTCTTCTTTGCATGCAAAACAGCCTAGCCTCATAAAAGAGATTAAATGAAGTGCCCTCCAGATTTGTCAAGGCTTAATGAGAAAAATGGCTTTAAAATAAATTTTCATAAAGCATATTAAGTAACATTTTAATCAGTTGAAGTTTATGCCATTTTTCTTAATAACATTCATATGGAAAAGATCAATGATGATTTTATTCGGCTAAGTCTATAAAATTTAATGGATGGCATAAAATAGTAGAGTGCAAAAACCTAAGCATAAATATAGGCAGTTATTAACCTGGTAAGGCTATGTTTGAAATGAACAGTGATATATTTTGAGAAATTATTAGATGAACCTTGTCAGGAATATAATAGGAAAAACAACTTTTACCACCATGGTTAGTTCTGTGGGTAAAAAGAGACATAATCATTGTGAAAATGGAATGGTATCATGTTTAGGAATTCAGTTATTTCAATACTATTAAGTTAACCATATTCTCTGGTATACTTCCGAAATTTAAGGTGTTCTTAAAAATAGGCTTGGCATAATTAAATGGTGAAAAAAGAGAGAAAAGGAAGCAAATAATGAAAAAAAGACAAGGAAGAGAGGAAGGGAAAGAATGAAGCATTGATTCACACTGCCATTTCATAATGTTCTGCCAAATAATTATAGAACTAAAATTATTTATAGTAATACAGCTAGGAAATTTTTGTTTTTTATTATTTTTCTGACATAGTATTTGGGTGATCTCTTCAAAAGTCTAGAGTTTATGAAATCACAATATCAGAATTTGGATAATTCTGGCAATTTGAATTCTATTTAAATATGATACTGAGTGTCTTGAATCTATCTAAACCTGCGATTTTCCTCCTATAGTCTGTTTTTCTTAAAAATGAGAAGCCACATATGCCGTTACAAAATGCATTACCTATGAAAAAAGATCTCTGGTAGCATAGAATAAATAACAGACTACACAATCACTTTGCACTTAATACTGCCTAATTTCAGCAAATTAGAGAATCAAATAAAGAGGGGTCAAGCTATACTTTTGCTAAAGATAGACCAATCAATAATTTTCCAATGCCTTCGTGACTTAAATATTGAAGCTGTTGTTTCAGAATGCATATTGAATATACTTTCAGATAATATATGGATAAAAATGAAAGGAATGGATCATCTGCAGTCTTTGTGACCATGAAAAAAGGAGAAAACTTTTCCCCCTTTTCCCTTGTACCTCTAAAATGAGTGGAAATTTGAAGTTGTCAAAACATTTTTTCTAGTTTGATGTTTTCACATTCTACCAGAAAGTATTATGGTCAAATGGTTTAGATTCAGTTATCACTACAAATAATCTATTGTTTATAAATCCTTTTTAGAGTTTCCAGTTTTGTATTGAAAATAACAATCTAAATTCAAATTCAAATCTTGCTGCTTAGTAGTTGTGTCTCTTGGTTTTATTTGCTTTGACTTCAGAAGAAACTAACTCCTTATTTACAAAATCAGGATAATACTGTTTAATATAGTAGTGAATACAGCCTTTGATTAAAAAAACTGTTTATTTAAAGCCCTAGATGACTATATATTCAGCAAATGACTATTCCACCATTCTTTCTTTTTGCAAACATATCCAAATCTTTGTTTCCACTAATTGCTATGGCTTATTTCCACACCCAAAATTACATAACTCTCTGAATTTTTGAAAGAAAAAATAAATTGGATAGGACACATCCTGTGGAGCACTGAGGCTATTTCTGGTGGTATTTGGGCACCTGTGAGGTGTCTGGAACTCCATAAGCAAATCATTCATACAAGAAATTTGAGCATCCCCTAACCACAGTAAATGAAACAAATTAAAAAAAAAGTCCCTGAATTTTCTTTCCTATTAATTCAAGTTTTTATTGGAGATTACTCTTCATCTAAGTCCTTGCTCAGGCAATCTGAGAGAACTACACTTCTGAAATTTTTATAAAATATTTGTTTAAACTTGGTTCTTGAATTTGGCTGTCCTTTGATATTTGAGATTCACCTAAACTGAATTCTAAAATAATCAAACACAACATCTACCTATCTTACTTGTTGGAGAGAGTTCTTTGCTAAGTTTTATTAATGCAGTGTTTTTCTGTGTCCTCATGTTGAATATCGACCAAGAAGAGCTAAATTTAAAACCAACTCCAGCAGCTGTGACTTCGTGATGAAGGAGGGAAAACAATGGGTTGGAATGAAGTCAGGGTGCTTTTGTCCAGTTGTCTTTTCTTGTTTCTCTTTCTCCACCTCCCCTACCCCCTACGCAGGGTCTGTTGACTTTTAACTTGGCTGACAATGAGGGTGGGTAGTTGCTGCGGAAGTAGGTGGGGATTGCAGGGAACTTCAGCTTTTCCAGAAACTCATAAACTCCTAGGTCACACAAACATCCGTAGCAGTTGTACCAAGTAGCTAATTTAATAGCTCTTCTCCTCTTCAAATTTGCAGCCCAGTTTTAAATCCCCAAGTTGGCCTGCCAGAGGATTATAATTTATTTTTAAGTCCAGTTTTTCTCTTCACATGTCAAGGAATAATATTACTGAGGTTTATTTGCTCATTCACTCTTTATGTCACTTCCAGTATTGGAAGTGGCAAAGGTCCCCAGTATTAGGGGAATTAGAGGGTAACTTATGTTGGAGTCTTTGAATGTGTGCTATTTCAAAGGTCTCAACTGATATCTAATTTCCTGTGTCTCTGCATTCACACCTCACATCTTAGCTGCTGGTGGGATCTCACCAGTTTCACCCATCTCCCTCTCAAACCATTGTTATTTTACCAGTAGTTCTAACAACCTTGGCCACAATCGGATTTGGACAGTTGTTAACTGATTAGTGTAAATTTGATAGTACAGCTATTGCCAGTTCTGTGATTGCCAGTAGGTACACGGAGCTGATTTATGCTGCAATTTCAAATTCACAAAACTTTCTTTCTTTTTTTTTTTTTTTTTGGTTTTTGGGCCACACCCGGTGACGCTCAGGGGTTACTCCTGGCTATTCGCTCAGAAGTTGCTCCTGGCAGGCACAGGGGACCATATGGGGAACCGGGGGAATCGAACCACGGTCCGTCCTAGGTTCGCGCAGGCACCAAATTCACAAAACTTTCTACGCGGTCAACACATCAACACCAGGCTGTTTCCAGACATAGAGAGCTTGGGCTCTTACTCTTTTCAACTTCTTTTTCTCCCATTGAATTTTGTCGATTTTTTTTTTTCTTTGTTTCTAGCAGAAGACACTGTTACTTCCAGCAGCTCCCTAGAGAGACCACCAGGTCTACTCCTGATGGTGCTTCGTGGGGCATCCCGTGCATGAGCTTGAAATCAGGTCATTGCACATGCTCTGCATGTGCTATGCCACTTGAAATACATCTCAGTAGGGTGGAGATATAGTACAGTGGGTAAGGCTCTTGCTTGCTTGCAACTGACCTGCATTTGACCCCCAGAACCCCATATGCTGCCCTCCTTACACAGATCTAGGAGTAAAATCAGCATAATCAGTATGTCTTCTGATATGTTAACACTTATTTTGTGTACTCTTGAGAACGCAAGTTTATTAATCAGCCATCTGAATAAAAACTATTGATCCGAATGAAAGACCTAGAAATAAGAACAGCATGCACTCAGTTTTTGTCGAGGTGAATGAAACACAATTTTATTTTGAAAATGTACTAAGTCTCTTGGTCACGGTAGAATGTTCTTTTTCTTTTTTCATTTCAGGAAAATATGATTTATGTGTGCTTTTAATCCATTGGGTTGATAGTTCTACACTTATTTTTTCCTAAGATTGAAGTTGCATTCTGTGCCTTGGGCTATCTGTTATCCTGAGTTTTCAAAAAAATGTGAATGGACAGGCGATCTGATTCCTTGTCTTTTTCTGTCTATATTAGCAATATCTGGCTCCTTGTCTTTTTTTGTTCTTATTAGCAAGCGGCAGGATACAACGTGTCTATTCCAAATGAAGTTAGTTATCCTGTCACCTAAATTGCCAGTGTAGCTCTTAGGTCTAACCCAGTCCTGTTTGAAAGAACTTCTTTTCATGTTAGGAATATTCTACATATGCATGTGTAAATGGATAGACACTAGCTTCTTGTCACTCGTCTTACTTTGAAATGTGACTAATGCTATTGAACACCTGGTAATCGATTAGCATAAACTTATCTATACTCTCATGTGTCTAGAGCTACTGTATTTTGTATTGTCAATTCACTTTATCAATTTCTAAACAGCATGGAATTATTTAGTGCTGAAGACAACAATGTGTAGATTGTTCTGCTTAAGCATTCTAGATCACCTTAACTCCAAAGTTCTGGATCGTTGCTTCATGTATTTATATCTCTTCTAACTCCACCCAGGCCTATTTTTTCCCTTGGAATTTTCTGGCCCAAAAAAAGCTCTGCCTTTCATTCTTTTTCTAAAATTCCTTAGTGATGGGTTTGTGAATGAAAATAAAAGCAAAACAGAAGTTTTCACTTCTTTCTCCACTAAACCAGGTGATGGACCTGTAATTTAGCTACTCTTGCAATCTTGATTCTTATTTGGCATCAAGTTTTCTGATTTTGTTTTCTTCGACTCACTATTGAATTTCTGAGCCCAGAGTTTGGTGTTACCTTTTGAAGTGTGAAAAAGAAAGAAAGAAATATCTTTGACTCTTGCAAGGGCAAGCATTTTTTCTCAGCCTGGTTCCTTATTGTGTAAACTTCATACAGGGTGGCCTTTAAAGATTATGGTTTGTAAACAAACAAATAATAAAAGGATATCTGTTAGAATGTATTGGCCTTTAGAAATAAAATTTCTGTCTTTGCTTCTGGATTTTATTTTTAATTCTCTCAATATACTTATACTATAAAAATAGCCATTTAAGATATGGATTTAACTTTATTAGCATTATCATGCACTGATTTCTATCTCTATCATTTTAAAATCGAAAATTCTGGATTCTTTAAACAAGTTCTAGTTTATCTTCCCCCCAACTTTCTCCTCTCAATCAGCTTGAATAATAAAGTACTCATCATCATCAGCAGCAGCATCTTCTTCTTCTTTTTCTTCTTCTTAATCACCATCATCTCTATATTTTTGACTTGCCTCATGTAAATCAACTCCCACATGTTTGTCTCTATGTATCTGATTTATATCATTTCATATGTCCTTAGGATTCATGTTGTAGTTAATACCAAACTCATCTTAATTTCAAATGTTGAATACTATTTTATTTTCTGTATATATCATGTTTTGTTTATCAATTTACCCATTTACAGATATTTGGATCCTCTTCACTTGATCATTGTGAATAATGCTGCTATGAACATAGGTGAACAAATAGGTATTGCAATCTGCTTTTGAGTAAGTGCCTAGAGACCTGTTTTCTATTAACTAGTAAATGCTCCTGTTGAAATGGGATGTGAGTGAAAATATTTCAAAGCACATCTTGACTTATAAGGAGATTTTTAAGGAGACTGAAAGAAGAGCTGATTTGTTCTAGAGTAAAGTGAAAATAATTCTGCTTGCCTGGTTTGTAGAAAGTGGGGGAATATGTGGGAATAAGAAAATGGACAGAGGCAAAAATGATTCTAAAAAGGATGAAGAGCCTGAAAAAATTGCATGGCTATTAAATGTAAGTTATATGAAACTGCAGATGATTTAAATTCCAAATTATAATAAAATAATTGCTATTTACTTCTTTTCAAGTCTCATTTCTTTCCTTTTATTGTATTCTTCCTTGCTTTTCTTCTTCCTGCTCCAACAAGTCTGTAGCTATGCTGACTTGTTTATGCTAAAATTTTCTTTGTATTATTTTATTGTCTGGCTCATGTGATAGAATAACTAGCAAAATGAAGATGAAACAGTGTGCAGTGTGGTCAAAAGAAGACCAATAAAATGGTATTCACTCCAGGAGCAAGTGGGGGAAATTATTTAATCAAATTAGCATATAAGAGAAGCCTAATTCAGCTGTCAAACTTTGGAAATTTTATTGAGAATCTGGAATGTTCCACCACTTTAAAATGTACATCAACAAAACCATGCTTATGTGTGGGTAAATTTTGACCATGACCATGTAGAATAGTATTATGTAATTACTGAAACTGGATTTTAAAACAATAAAATATGAAGAAAATAAAGTAATTTACTAAAATTCACATTAACTCAAAATTATCAAACACATGCTACCTTTGAAGTAACTGAAGTAGAGATATCAGATATCTTATTAATAGAATTCTGTATATTTGTGTTCGAGGAATAACATTTGGAAGTCAATTTGTGATATATTTGTATTTATGTTTAGATGCATATGTCTATTTCCTTAAGTATACTCAAGAATTCTCTTATTAATAAACTTTTTTTTTTGGTTTTTGGGCCAAATCCAGTGACGCTCAGGGGTTACTCCTAGCTATGTGCTCAGAAGTCGCTCCTGGCTTGGGGGACCATATGGGAAACTGAGGGATCGAACCGCTGTCGTCCTAGGCTAGCACAGGCAAGGCAGGCACCTTACCTCCAGCACCACAGCCCGGCCCCTAATAAACTTTCTAATTAGTAGTATATCTTGGATATTAACTCTTAATCTGCCATATTCCGTGCAAGTCTTTTATTCTATATAGCAGGGTTTCTTATTATCTTACCCTGAGATTATTTTATCATATAAAAACATCTTAAATGTCACAGTTCTTAGTATCTTGAAAAAATAAAATGCGGAAAGCTGTAATAATCTGAATTAAAAAGTGGTGAATCTGAGATAATCTGTATTTGAGGTAGGTGTTAAGAGCATGCTTTGAATGAAATTGACTTTTTTCTTTTTAATGCTATATTAAATCTACTCAATCAAAAAATGGAATAATGCCAGGGAGGTAAAAATATTATGATGATAGCTATCATAATAATCTTAATAATGTATGTATGTATGCATGAATTGAAAACCATGGAAAAAACAGGTTTTCCCACAATGTGTAAAATTCCCACAATACCCAGTATATTTCAAGATCTTTTTCTTTTCCTCAAAGAATCAAACACAGAACATGCTAAAACTCTTCAGGGTAGAACTCCAGTTTCAAAGCTCAATATAATTTGTTGTTAATGAATTAAACTTTTAGTTACTTAAAACTCTGGGAAAGAGAAAACCGAAAAATCTCTCCGAAGTCTTAAAGTCTATTAAAACTCTTATTTGTATAGTAAAATTATGCTCGAAGTACTTGGTCTCAATATTTTTTTAAACTATAATATTGTGGTAACAGAATTTCTTCTCTCCAGGAGAGTCTTATGAGTCAAAAAACATTTTTATTTAATTTTATTTGATCTATTTCCCTTTCCGCATTCTTTGCTACGGACGCTAGGAATCCTAGATAGCCATGCCACAAGGCCCTCACTCAGCATGTAGAAGTGTTGCTAGGAATTGAATTTGTGACTGCAGGTACTCTACCGCTGAACCACCTCTGATTCTGAAGGATGTGCTTTTGCTTTAAGGGCATTTCTCAGTTGTGCTCAGGGATTATACGTGAGGTGGCATGATCGAACAATTGTTGATCACATGCAAGACATGTACTTTATATACTATACTCTCCTCAACTCCTATTTGCTTTATACATTATATATAAACTATAGATATATAAAATTGTATTTTATCCTCATTTTTTCATGTTGAATGATTGGTTTTCATGATAAAGGACAGTTATAGAAACTCAATGGAATGAAACTGTCATACATAAGCAACTATTGTTATAAAAATGAGGATAAAATACAATAGTTGCTTATGTATCAAAAATTGATATTAATCAAAAATTGATATTTATGGAAATATAAAGCAGGATCATAGATGATGTCAAAATGCTAAACAAAAGACAAATATTTACAATGAGGAAATATTTCTTATGATATATCATAAAATAGAATTTCTGAATCATGAATTTCATGGATCATAAAATAATCAAATATAAAGAAAGAATACACTAAGAAAGCTTCATGATATTTTAATTTATAGTACTACATACAAGCTTTCCCAGTATTTCTAAATTTTCTGAAAAATTTAATCAGCATGTCTGTTTCATGTACTAATTAATTTATTCAGCAATCAATTGTTTGCTTTGATTATCATATCCAAATATAGTTCTAATTGTCTAGGAAAAAAGCTTGATTTCTTTCTGTTACTTCTTAATGGAGAGAGGCAAATAATAAAAATAGTGTACAGAGTATGATTCTAATATTAAAATATTTAAATATGAAGCTGCATAAAGAAATAAAAGGAATACACGTATGTTAGTTGTGCTTTTCTGTATTATTGAGTTTTAAAATATCATATTATATAATATCTTGATTGTCCTTAGATTATTTGTTTTTTGTTTTGTGGTCATATCCAATGGTGCTAGGGACTTTTGTCTCTGCACTTAGAAATCATTTCTGGCATGCTCAGGGGACAATATGTGCTACTGGGGAAAAACTTCAGGTCAGTCACGTAAAAAGCAAATGCCCTACCTGCTATATTATCAATTCTAGTCCAATGTCCTTAGATTATTTGGAAAATTATTAGTTTCTCTGCAAGTTCTGAAATTTGCTATCACAGAGTAGTAGTGCGATTAAACAAACTAATTTTTTAAAATTTGTTTATATGTATCTGGTGAACTGAGAGACTGCCTTTGGTAATATCTATTCTTACATTGCCATTTCCTTGTAGTTTCAAGGCTATGAATATATTCATATGCAACAAATATTGAGGAAATTTAAATATTTAAATTATAATTGACAGTAGGACCTACCAACTTCAAGTAAAAGCTTATACTTTACTTAGAGTTCTTACAGAACTCTGAGAATACAAAACATGAATATGGAAATAAATAACTTTATGTACACAAAACCGGCATACCTATTATTGAACTAGAATATTTCATGTGCACTTAAAATCTTCACCTTGAAGATGAAGATATTCATGGAAATGTATGGTATTTAAGGTGCATGCCCTGCAAAGATAAGACCATGGTTTAGTCCCCATCAACTTCCCAATCACCACCCCAAAGCACCTTCAGCTTTCCAAAACACCTCTTAGAGCAACCCCAAAGGCTTTCAAGCAAAGCCCCAAGGCCTTCTAGTGGTGACGTTAGAGGCCTCTTGTGCATTGTCAATTCCCTATTTCCACAGACTCCGAGGACCACAGCCTCACACTAACCCATAGATCTGCTTATTCAAATATCTCTGAGTGGTTCTAGAACCCTCTGACTACCATTTGGGATGCTCCCTTCTCTCCAAGAATTACAAATTTAAAGCAATTTATTGATCATTCATTGACTTTATATGACAGGTAGACTAACAATTCTCACAGGGTTAGATTCTGACAGAATACTTGAGATTCTAGATCCCCTGCCCTTATGACTAAAGCTGTCTATTAGTGACCGTGAGCTTCAGGGTCAAGTTGGTTACTTCTGGCTGAGGTGACTAACTTTGTTGGGATGAGTCACAGCTGAGTTATCAAAGTCACACTCTTTTAAAGAAGATTTGTAGCATGCCTACCTAAGCTTGGCTCAGAAATCGCTCCTGGTAGGCTCGGGGACCATATGGAACGCCGGGATTCGAACCAATCACCTTAGGTCCTGGGTCAGCTGCTTACAAGGCAAACGCAGCTGTGCTATCTCTCCCGTCCCTGCTACCTAACCTTTGACCTAATAGAAGCATCAATCATTGCAGTAGTCAAAAAACTAAGCTGTTCTTTAATCAGAAAGAGACATTCTAAGGCTAATTACTGTACCAACAGGATAAAGTTCTTGAAGTCTTTTGGTTCAAGAGCAAAGGTAAAAAACCCATGGAATATTTTCTTCTATTGAATATTGCATATTTAATATATTGATAATTATATTTATTTTCTTAAGTTTTATTTGTGCCTGAGCTTATTCATATATGTGAGCCTCTATGAAAAATTGTTGTAGGCTTACATATATATTAATTTATACACATATAATACAAACACTAGTATTTGATTTTTACCATGATGTTTCTTAAAATTTTTCTCAGGTTTGACTTCTATTTTTTTGTGTAATAAAGGATCAATTACAGATTAATATAGAAAGTACAGAGACAGTGGCATTGGATAAAATTTATGTTCAATTTATATCTAACCAAGAGTAGACCCTTTGGAACTGTAGAAATTATTAGGAGTTCCTAAATTTTATTGCCTTATCAACAAAGCAATATTCTAAGAGCCATTTATTATGCCTAGATATGATGGGGAGAAATGGAGTAGAGAAGTAGAATAGAAAGAGACAATAGGGCCCTTTAAGTGATGATGCATTCTTTAACATATACATTAAAAATTATTTGTCAAAAATGTATTGGTGGTGTAGGGTCCATTTCATAGGCTCACACAGTCTTAGAGCAGGCTGCCTATTCTGGAGTGTCATTCCAGATACTGTGTTTTGGAGTGAGTCACTCTGTATGTGGGAAAAGTTTAGTTTATTTTGCATTAGTCTTCTCATTGATAAAGAA
The DNA here is from genome assembly GCA_004027635.1 of Crocidura indochinensis. NCBI lineage: Eukaryota > Metazoa > Chordata > Mammalia > Eulipotyphla > Soricidae > Crocidura > Crocidura indochinensis. The sequence continues at coordinate 45,424 of PVKC010000581.1, read as the reverse complement.
ATAATTTGTAGGATTGTTTTGATGGTCATATAAGTTCATAATTATTAAGCATATTGACAGAGCAATATACCTGATGTGTACTTATTTAGTTATTTTAGATATATTATTTTAAAAAGCTCATTGATGGGGCCCGGGAGATAGCATGGAGGTAAGGCATTTGCCTTTCATGCAAAAGGTCATCGGTTCGAATCCCGGTGCCTCATATGGTGCCTGCCAGGAGCAATTTCTGAGCATGGAGCCAGGAGTAACCCCTGAGCACTGCCGGGTGTGACCCAAAAACCACAAAAAAAAAAAAAAAAGCTCATTGATTGAAGTACTGTGAATCACGATAATAATTTCATTAAGTCCGTCTTTACACCACATTCCAAGGTTCCCAATATCCCCCCTTTCTATCTCCGCCCAACTCAGTCAAGTATATTGATTCTCCTATTGTATTGCTTATAGATCTTTTTTTTTTTTTTTTTTTTTTGGTTTTTGGGCCACACCCCGTAACGCTCAGGAGTTATTCCTGGCTATGTGCTCAGAAGTCGCTCCTGGCTTGGTGGTTCATCCTAGGCTAGCGCACGCAAGGCAGGCACCTCCTTACCTCCAGCAGCACCACCAGGTCCCAAAGAATTTTTTTTTTTGGTTTTGGGGCCACGCCCAGTGACGCTCAGGGGTTACTCCTGGCTATGCGCTCAGAAGTCGCTCCTGGCTTGGGGGACCATATGGGAAATCAGGGGATGGAAGCGCGGTCCGTCCTAGGCTAGCACAGGCAAGGCAGGCACCTTACCTCCAGTGCCACCCCCCGGCCCCGCTTATAGATCTTAATAGTTGTAGGCAACCACAATGAATATTTTATTAAATTAAAATTGAATCTAAAAATAATTCCTGTGATAATATACTGAGCCTATTTGTGTGGGCCTATGCCGGTTTCTCTTTACCTAAATATCGTTTTTGTATTTTTAAAGACATGCCTCTTGATAGCACATTATACCTGGAAAAAATAATAACATGGCTTATTCCATTGAAATTATAGGCTACTTGACACAAGTTTTCCTGATACATATTCTGATGAATAATTTGATTTTCTGACTGAATTTTAAATTGCATTTCTTTTAGGTGACAGTTTTCTCCTCACTGTAAAATGAAATATATGAGAAAAAACTGCAATCCAAAACATAAGCAAAACTTAAATCATAGCATTTACTGAAGGAAAATAATCAGTTTGTGAACATTGATTTGCTTACATGTGATATGCTTAGCTGGGTATTGTGAATTTAGGAAATCATCATAAAATACATACCAAAATATAATTACATAGTTGGAAAAAGTAGAAGAGTGATTTTTTATTCTTTGTGTTTAAAACTATGTTTAGTTTTACTGACTGGGGAACCAGAATTAGATTTTGATAAAACACCTCTTAAATTTCACAATAATCTGATGTCAAATTCTTTTTTTCTAAATAGCACAAATAGCAAAATGCTGTTTAGAGCTCGAAATCTATGGGTTTATAGTATGACCATTTCTATGGTTTATTTTCTTTCTAAAAATAAAAAATGAATATTTTTATCTCCTATTTGGCTTTTGTATTATCCCTAGAAGCAAAAGTTTAAAACTTTGGTAAAAACAAGTATTTAATTATAAGATTATGTACTTATGAGGTTGGAGCAGTGGCGCGGAGCAATAAGACATCTGCCTTGCCGGTGCTAGCCTAGGACGAACTGCAATTCGATGCCCATAGTCCCATATGGTCCCCCAAGCTAGAAGCGAAATTTGAGCGCATAGCCAGGAGGAGTAACCCTGAGTGTCACTGGGTGTGGCCAAAACAAAACAGAAAAAAAGATTACGGACTTATTTAGTTTATCAAACTGTTATAGATAATGTATGTATACTTGTGTGCATAAGCAAATACTACAAATACTAGTACATTGAGAATGTAGAATTTGAAAACATTATGCAGTTTTGTAAAATAGATATACTTGATTATCTTTTTTCTTTTATTGTAATTCCTATCTGAACACTGCTAAAAGCTACATCTTAATGAATCCAAAAGAATCTACTGATTAAGTAATAAATTCTGAAGTGAACTTTTCTTAATTAAATAAGGTCAAAGCTAACATATTTTATGGCTTATTTTACTTGATATTTTTGTCCCTTGTTTTATCATTATTTGTTTTGGTTTTCTCAAAATAAAATATGTCATTTTGACATATACGCTTTGTATAATTTATTCATTTATTTATTTATTGTGTCTTGGGGCCACACGTGGTGATGTTCAAAGGTTACTAAAGGCTCTGAGCTCAGGAATCATGCTTGGCAATGCATAGAAGAGGAACATTTTGAATGCCAGCCATCAAATGCAGGTCTGCCTCATGCAAGCCAAGCACCTTGCCACTGTACTATTTCTCTAGTGCCTGACTGTGTATAATTTAAGTGTTGTAGTCAGCCCTCAAAGGCACTCAAATAGGCATGTATGATAGAGTACCTAAAATAGTAAAGCAAAATAGTAGTGTAAAATTAGAACTACACATTTTAAGTACTGATATAATATATTCTTTTTCTTTTCCCATCTTTACATACCATGTCACCTAACTAGAATAAGCCCTATAAATTAATTCATCAATAGGTAAAATATAACACAACTATCTGAAAAACCTATGCCTCAGAACTACAAATTGTAACTCTATTTCAATTTTCTCCCAAAACAATGGCTTCTTTTGTGTGTCCCCAAATTTTGTCACATCCAATCCAACAAAGATGATGTATACTCCACTACAAATTAAGGACAGGCAACAGCCCGTGTCAACTGAATCTGAAAATAGATTTGTTATGTCTCCTTTCTCTGGTTTCTTTCATTAAAGAATACACTCTGTGGTCCAATTCATATCTCACATTACTGTTCAATCTCCCAAAGCAAAATGCTATTATAGTGCCTTTCCCCCCTTAGCTACATTCTTTTGGAAATTAACTTAATGCATTTCATGCAGAATTGTTTTGAATTGACAAAAATCAGCATGAGAAGTAAGTAAAAATGTAATCTATTTCCCAAGGGTGTAGACTGATGGTAAAAACTCAGTAAATGAAACATATTAAGAAATTGAGTCTCAAATCAGTCTGTTTTAATTAAAGTTTAGCAAATGTTCTTATGTCATCAGTAATGCTCTGGTCCCTTCCCAGCAATGTTTTTCAATTTTACGCTTTTTAAAATAGGGCATTATTTTACATATTTGTTTGCTTGCATCTTTTTTGATCACCAGTTATAAACAATTGAAGATGTGAATGCTGTAATCCCCTCCCGCATTTTAAACTGAAATTCTTAGATCACTGAATATTACCATACAAAATTCATGAAACAGCTGAAAAAGAACTTTATTAATTAGAAAACTTGGGAAACTAGATCCTTTGGCAAAAATTGTAGCTTCAAAATGGGGAGATGATGCAGCAGTTTATGCAAGGTAGAGTTATGGTGGTATACCACTTTATATATTTAAGTCTTTTCCAGAAGAAAATAGGATATATATTTGTGAGATGAAAAGATTAGCACAGGGTGCTGGAGTGGTGGTGCTAGAGGTAAGGCACCTGCTTTGCAAGCGCTAGTCTAGGATGAATCCCTGGTGTCCCATACGGTTCCTCCAAGCCAGGAGCATCTTCTGAGCGTATAGCCCAGAGTAACCCCTGAGGGTCAAACAAACAAACAAGCAAACAAAACCCAAAAAGTTAGCACATACAGTTGAGAAAAATCACAATGAACAACCATAACCATGTCTTATATGTTCGAATTTGTTAAAGAAATGTTGTGAGAGGTATAATGTATATAATATTGAGAACATAAGTCAGATTGAATCAGATATGTTTATTATTTCAGTCTCCACTGAAAACTCTGCCCGTTGAGAGTCTCAGGTCCTTATCATTCCAAAGTCTGGGTTGTTCTAACCCAATCCGAAAGAATGTCTCTCCCAAAAAAAGGTCATCGGTTCGAATCCCGGTGCCCCATATGGTCCCCCGTGCCTGCCAGGAGCAATTTCTGAGCATGGAGCGAGTAGTAACCCCTGAGCACTGCTGGGTGTGACCCAAAAACCAAAAACCAAAAAAAAAAAAAAAAAAAAAAGAATGCCTCTCCCAAGATAGGTTATTGTAACCATTTAAATGGAAAAAAAACAATGCCAGTTTATTAATTGTAGGGTGCCTTTTTGTTTTGTTTGTTTTGGGGGGCCACACCTGGTGGCGCTCAGTGTTTACTCCTGGCTCAGCGCTCAGAAATCACTCCTGGCAAGCTCAGGGAACAATAGAGGCCCCATAGAGTGCCTTTTAGTGTGAAAGTACAAGGGTGTTTAAAGGCACACAGTTTTGATTATAATTGTATTCTCCGTGAAAATAGAAATTTTTTTCTTCATAGCCATGTCAGTGGTGCCTAGAATAGAATCTAGCACCTATAAAATGATTCAATTAACTTTGGCTAGATATGGGCAATTTCTGCTGGTATACATTAATAGACATGTGTGTGTGTATATATATATAATATTAGTAAACTTACATTTATTTGAATTTATATGAACTTCAAAATAATAAGGACCTATCTCTGAGTATTCTCTTAAAACAGAATCTTCCATTTCTCGGATTAAAATAATAACACCTTCTTATAAACTTTCTCCCAGTGTTCCCTAGGACATATGTTAAATCACTACTCACATTCTGACACAAGTGCCTTTCCCCTCCTGCATCAAATATTGAATTATTTTTATTTTACAAGTTCTTCATTCAATAGTTTTGCAAGCTAGAAATTCTAAAATAAATAAAAAGAAACTGGAGATTAAAGAGATAGGTATAGTGAGTAGGACACTTGCCCCATATAGTCTGAACCCTGCAAAGAATGATCTTGGCATGCAGAACTAGGAATAAGTCTTAAGTACTAACAGGTGTGTCCTACCCCAAATAAAAATAATTAAAAGAAAAATTTTCTGTATTTTATTCCAGTTTATTCCATTTTATCCCATTTATATCAGTTTTTCCAGTTTTATTCTAGTTTTATTCCATTTATATCAACACACTGTCTATATTGGTGCTTGAGAGAAGGGAGAGGGTCTCATAGAATGTTTGTTTTTATAAAGAGTACTGGAGAATTGAGTCCTCAGGTGTGAACACAGAATGCCTCACAGATAACTTTAAGGTCATATCTCTTTGAAGATGGGAGAGGAAAACTTTGGAATTTCCTGGCCATGTTTTGAAGGAAACGAGCAAAGATGCAGGTGATACTACTTTTCAGACTCAGCATAGAAAAGGATTGCTAGAAAAAAATTGTTCATATTTTAATCTAAGTTTAAGGTCCTGCTGACTTGCCTCTCTCCTCCCATAATCAAAACCTAAAATGAACTGATAATACTTTTGTAACAAACTGTTAAATGTATTATAATATCTTCTAATGAGTCCAAAGACAATTGCTTAATATCTTTATATTGTACTCTGCAGAAATTAGGATTAATATCCAATCTTTATCATTTACCAATATATGAACACTTTGGGTTTTTTTCACTTATTTTGAAAAGGAGAATTTAATAACACTTGTCTTGTATCATGTTTTATGGATTTAAATCAGACCTGATGAGGTGTAGCTATTACTGATGATATATTAATATGATATAGAAAACTATTGATTTGATGATGATGTTGAAAAGAAATTCAAGGGGCCTGGGAGATAGCATGGAGGTAAGGCGTTTGCCTTTCATGCAAAAAGGTCATCAGTTCAAATCCCGGTGCCCCATATTGTCCCCCCGTGCCTGCCAGGAGCAATTTCTGAGCATGGAGCCAGGAGTAACCCCTGAGCACTGCCAGGTGTGACCCAAAAACCAAAAAAAAAAAAAAAAGATAAAAAGAAAAAAGAAAAGAAATTCAAGTTCCACAATTTTTATTAGTATAATAGTTACAGATTCTGGCTGGAGCAGTAGGGCATTTATCTTGCATGCAGACAATCTGGGACAGGCCCGAGTTCGATCCCCAGTATCCCTTATGGTCCCCTGAGCATTCCAGGAGTACCCCCTCCCAAAATGTTACAGATTCATTGAAGCTGGACTAGTTTTTTAATTTTGGTTAAATGAGTATCTCTTAATTAAAGATGAATAAAATGAGTTTTTAAAAGATAAAATGACTGAGTGCACACATAGTGAGTTAGTGGTGCTAAGTGGCATTTCATGAGTACAGGTACAGTGTAACTTTTGATGGATTTGGAAAATGTCAACTTTAAATTCTGATCCCATAGTTTGCAAGCTACATAATTTTAAACCTTCTTTTTTAACATATTGATGGTAAACCATTATATACAGGACTTATGAGAGGATGCAATGAGGACAAATATACAGAGGAGGACTTTCTTCCTGGGTCGTTCCAGAGAAACATTATATATTTGTTAACCATTTAACAAGATCCTTGAAACAAATACTGCTATGAGTTTTTGCATCCATGTAATGACGTCAGAACAGAGTTTCATTGAAGCAGTCCAAGGGTCAGACAGTACAGATTTTCAGGTTTGCATTGGCTTTCCTTGCATACAGCATCCGAAAACAAATCCAGGAAAAAAAAAATTTAAGTAATCCCTGAGTATCTTTGGGTGTATTCTGCACTCTTTTTAATCCTGCATAGGAGTTGAAAATTATTCCCCATAAGGAAGGTTTCATATATTTTGATGGATGCTGAGAATTAACCTTCTCAAGAAGAGAACTAAAAAATAGTGCATAGCTGGTTACAGTAGGTCTTTCTCTTCAAGTCTGTTTTCTCTCTTTGAACAAACACATAGCTAACTTGTGTCTATTTCTTTGCTGGCCTGTTTCTACTCTGGAGAAACCTGTGTTCTCTATTAAACACGTACTTCTATTATTCTCTTCTCCCCCTCCCATTCTTTCTTTCTTTCTTTTTTTTTTTTTTTGTTTTGTTTTGTTTTGCTTGGTTTTATTTTGGGGCCAGACCCAGCAGCTCTCAAGGGTTACCCTTGGCTCTGCACTCATAAATCGCCCCTGGCAGGCTCAGAGGACCATATGGAATGCTGGGGATTAAACCTGGGTCTGTCCAAGGTTTTCCACGTGCAGACAAACGCCCTACTGCTGTGCTATCGCTCCAGCCCCTCTCCCTTCTTTCTAAATAAGTTTCAATCAAAATATATAAAAGAAAACAAGAAATATAAATATAAGGTCCTCCCTGCATGGGAGGAGGCAGAAAGTTGTGCTTGATTAAGGCTCATGACAGGAATTGTGATTATCAGATCAAGTGAGTATTTCTCATGTGTGTCAACTTCTCAAAGTGGATTGTGAAATATAGATCACGTATATATTTTCTGCTTTTCTAAAATATGCCTATCTACCTTGTGAGAAAGAATAGAGCTGGATAAAAATTGATGGCAATTAAAGTAGATTTTTATAGAGCACTGGAAGGGAGGAATTGTGAATTGGCACTGTTTTTCTAGTGCTCACGACCTTCACACAAAATTCAAAGAAGACTTGGCCAGCTTTTGAAAAATACTAAAAAATTAAAAAAATGTGTTTAGGAATTCAAGCCAGGATTTCGTAGTTGCAGAAAAGCACTTACCATACTACTAAATTACATTTCTGACTATATACAAAGGATTATCATTCTCTTATTCTCATAGCAAATGCCTTTAACAAACTAAAATTCCAGTATGTCACAGGAAGGAAAGAGGTAAAGTGCTTCATTGGGAAATTTTCTCCACCACTTTTTTTTCTCCCCTACTTTTAATCATATAGTAGTATTGACTTTGGGGCTCATCACAATACAAATTCCATGTATTTTTCAATATTAGTTGGACATTTTCTTTGCTACCCCACTACATTCACCATTAGAGTGGCAGAATTCCTTCACTCTCTGCGGTTTCCCTCATTACAATCATTTCCTTGGTTTTCTGGGTTTTTTTGGATGTCATCTCAGTGTTGTTTCCACTAGCAATTGTCTACTTTCCACTTCTCTTTCTCTTTCTTTCCCTCTCTCTCTTTCTCTCTCTCTCTCTCTCTCTTTCTCTTTCTCATCAGTGATTGGATCATCTGGTGTTTATCTTTCTCAATTTGATTTTCTCGACTTCCTTCTAAATTGCAGCAAAACACTTCATTCACGCGTTGTTATTGTGCACTTGAGTTGTTTTCAGATCTTGATTATTAGAAATAATGCTATGAATATGAAATTAGTGTACCTGTGTCCTTAGAGATTGATGTTTAGTGTTGGATTGTGAAGATTGATGAATTGCAGGGGCAAATAGAAGCTCTATTCTTAATTTTTGGAGAAGACTCCAAACCGTTTTTTAAAAGAGGCCAAATTAAACAATGATTCCAGCTGCAAGCAGATCAGAGTGCATTTCTTGCCACATTCGCATCAGCATACTGTTTTCCGACTTTATAATAGAAGATACTTTTACTGATGTGAGCTGATTCCTTATTGACACCTTGATTTATATTTTCCTGAAAATCACTGGTATACACATTTACTCATATATCTATTGGTCAACTTTATGGGACTTTAAAAGTGATCTCAAGGAATTTGTTATAAAGAAGATGGCTTCCTTTACTCCAAGGCTAGTAGCCTTAGAAATTCAGCATGTATTAATAAATTCACCTGCTTTCGTAAGAGATGGAGGCCTGAGAGATTAATCGGCTTTCTTCTTTTTTCTTAAATTGACTTTCTTCTTTACATTTAAATAATAATAAAAACTTCAGTTCCTTTCTATCCAAGAGTCCCCCTCAAGAAATGAATAAAATTGATTGGCCTAAGCTGATGGAGCTAGTTAGTAGCAGATTTGGGAATAACTGTTTTTCCCTCATCCCCCACTGCCAATTACTGTGTCCTCTGTGAAAGTTCACAGTCTACTTCTGTTTGATATCACTTCCCCTAATAGCAGAGCTGCTGCTTCTAAGTAATAAATGTGACTCCATCTGACAGTGAAATGCCAGTTAAAGCCCATGGTGTCATGGCGAAGCTGTTTTGGACCATCCCTTTGCTCAGCTCTACAACATCAGGTGTCCTAAATGCATTACCACCTGTCAAGGTTTTCATGCTTTCCTAAAGTAGAACTTCCCATTACATAAAGCTCTATTGAGAGTCTTGGGGGGGGGGTAGAAAGAGAAATGGGCTCATTGCTCATGACACAGTGTTGTTTTGCAAATTATGCACCAAAAAGATTAAGGCTGTATTTATATTTAAATATTTTTCGAAAAAACTAAAACAGCACAGAACTTGACTTCAGAATACTCAGCCTCTTTGCACAACAGAATTTAAGATAAATTCTTTAAAAATCATATTATGCCTGTGATTGAAAAATCAATGAAAGTCAACCAAAACTATTTCTTGATTTGAGGTGGCTAGGGAATCAATAGTCCTCTTTCCACTTAAATGATTGAAATAATGCACTATTTTTGTGAGAAAATTCTAAGTCAGGCTAGCAAATACTTTAGAGAATATACTTGCTTCTGCAAAGTGTATTTCTGAAAAAAAATTGCCTGGAACATTTCTAAGACAACTTGTAAGCTTTGAAAAATAGCTTTAACTTGAAAAAATACTATTTGTATATCATTTGCAGTCTATTTATTTTTATCTCCTACAAAAGCAATGGAGGCATATTAAGTTTTGATAATTGAAAAAGAATTTGTTGGTAAGAAAAAGACATTTGATCTTTATGTGTTTTGATATTTGAGCTTTTAAAGAATCTTCTCTTCCAAACAAAAATTACAAGGAAATTCTTAAAAAATATTAGGAATCTCTGTAAATTGTAGCCTATTTGTAACTTGAGAGTATGGAGACTGGACTTAACTTGCTCACTAGTTAACCCAGATCAAAAGTGTTCTAAATTTAGTATTTACAAATCAGAAATAAAACTGAATGTTTCTCTTTCTCTCTCTGTCACATACGCACACATTTCGAGCTAACATAATATTTCACTAGTATTTAAATTAATTGCCTATAGTAAACATTAAAATGCAAAGCCTAGAATATAAATTAGTATTATGTCATTTAAAATACAAATATCCAAAGTTTCCAATGGGGAAAAATGGATAATTCTATCATTGTAGTTATTTGGCTTGCATTAAAAATACCTCCCCCAAATGACCACATTTTAAATTGTACTGTACATCATTGACAAGTTTTCCTCCCTAAGCCCTTCAGTAGCGAAATCCTTTCAGAATTTCCGGACCACTTTTAGGTTTGTTCAATCATAAAACGATCCCACCAGTTTGAAATCTGGCTCTGAGCTGCATTTGGATCACTCACTGTTTATATATTTGAGCACATTGGTTTGTCTCCATTTCTCTCACGTACTCTCCAACCAGTCTACCAAGTATTTTTTCATTATTTTACCTACCAATAATTGTCTTAAATTCCCATTTACAGTTACCCACCCTGAACTGTACTTTTCAAATTCACTTTTTGGCACTCCCCTTGGCACCTTCCTTCAAGGTCTACTTCCAGTGTTTTCTGGGTCTTTGGGAGTGGAGTAACTGCAGTGGCCATGGTCGCCACAAGGTGGTGGTAGTGATAAAACCCAGTGCTTTATCCTGCCATAGTCACGAGGAGCTCTACCTCACATCTGATAGGAGAGGACATCAGATAAGAGTGCACATATCTCAAATCAAAACTAGATCTGATCTCAAGAAATAAATGACATTTCACGCATTTTAGTAAGTAGGCCGCTTGCCAACTTAAGCTCAAATAAGTGACTCTTGCCTTTTTCTGAGGTATGTATGACATTGTGTGAACTTTTGAGAATTGAGAAAATATTATTTGCTATAGTTTCTAGTGCAAAAGCAGCTCTGAGAGCATATCAATTCCTTTATTATTAATTTCCGCATCATGTTGTCACCAAGAGGCACATAGGACGAATATTTAGGTGGGATTGTTCCTTTATCTGTGCCTTTGTAATATCCCTAAAATTCTAGAAGCTTCCTACAGTACGGTACTACACTAGATAGATCTGAGGTTAATTATTAAATATATCACTTTGATAGTTTGCTAAACTGGCTTCTCTTTACTCCAGTTGCTTCATATGTGTAAAGGAGTTCTGTCAATTATCTCAGAATTCTGTCAATATACCTTCTAATTATAACTGCTATTCTCAAGAGTAGTGAAGATATCATGTAGAAAATACTTATAGATTTTAGAATAATATAATGTATTGATAATTAAGTTGTGAATTAATAACATATTTTAAGTAAATAAAATTTTAAGAAATCTGGAAGAAGGAGCAAAATATCAACCAAGTTTGCATTGAATATGGTCATTGCTATCAGATAGAACTGGCTATGCTGACAAAACTATTGTGCACATATGAATACAACAGACAAGAAAGCAATTAGTGAGATCACAGAACTGATTGGTGATTTCTCTAATGTATTTATTAGTCACACTTATCTAAAACTCAACACTCATCATCAAACAGACAAGGATCATTTTAGACTTTAATCTATTGGCAGAGGACTAGATAGGGCCCAGGTCAAGACTTACTAACATAGTACCATAGGCCTATTAAATCGATCAGTGTTGTGGATTTGGTATATGTCTCCATAGCCACCAATGAAGGAAGAGAAACATGTTCTGAGTATTTTTGTTTGAGAGGACTAGGTTTAGAAAAAGTTTCAGTGGTTAAATCTGTCCCTGGATTCATGAAAGCTTTGCAATGGCTTTTTTAGATAAATTCCCTTCAAGTTTCTCTACAGAATTCTCATGTTGTCTTTTGTTTCTATTTGGGATAATTTCATGTTATGACTCTGAAGAGGAAGAAAAAAAACATGTAAAATGCCTACATCTGCAAGCATATGAACCTTGGGAAAGATTAGAAAATCCCTCGCCTTGAATTTAGAATCATTAGAAAATGTTTTCTTTGCTTCTCATTTATGAAGCTAATTAGTGTATATCTTTAGTACTTTATGTGATATCCTGCATATGGCATAAAATATTTTGCATGGCTCCAGAAAAATAGTCTAGCAAGCAGGCTACTTGCATTTTAGGTTTAAACCACGTTCGATCTTCAGAACCCTGTTGGTATCCCAAATGTCACCAAAAATGACCACAGAACCAGTCCTGAGCACTTCTGGGTATAGTCCTCAAAAACAATAAACAGTTTGTAGCAAAATATTTTATGTGGGGCCGCAATGGTAGCATAGTGGTAGGGCATTTACCTTGATTGACCCGAGTTCCATCCCCGGTATCCCATATGGCCGCCCAGAGTCAGGAGCAATTTCTGAGTGCACCGCTAAGAGTAACCCCTGAGCACCGCTTGGTGTGGACCAAAAACCAAAATTAAAACAAAGCAGAATAAAAACAGAAAAAAAATGTTTTATGCATTTTTTTTAAAAATGCCTAATTCAATGTTGAACTGCTGCTTTGAATTTTAGCTTTTTTCTAAGAATGAAAATATTAGAGATAGGCATGAGGCACAGTATGATAATATTCACCACTGAATAGAGATTGACAAGCTTCAATTTTAGGAGAAAAAATTTGTAGGTGACACAGGGGTGCTTTTAGTAGGCTATACTGAGGAGATATTATTTTATCTTATGATGGAATCACATTTAGTTTCAAGTTAAAAATAAGAAATAATCTGGAGACTTCGATAAGTCCAGTTGAAATAAAATGTTCTTTTCTCACCTTCCAAGAATTAAATCAAAGTTGGCTCCTAGATTTTGAAGGCTCAGTCTTAGATCTCCACAGGGCCTGAGACTATAGGACTTCTAAAGCTGTTGGACTAAGAGCTGGTGAATGATGATTTCCTTCTAGTGTCCTGCCTAGGTACTCAAAATCTCACTGGGAAGTTATAAAACCTGCATTTTTTTCTAACTGCCTGAGTTTCAAACAATAACTTGTTGTATCGACTATCTCTGTACTAAAGTCTATGACCAACCTGAAAAGTTCCACCGGCAAATCCAATAGTTATTTTCAAATGATGGAGATAGCCATGTCTTAAATAAGTGCCTTTTCTTTAAAAAAAAAATCAATTGCTTACATTAAATTGAACATAAATTAACTTAACAACCTGTATTATTTTCTTTCTTTACAGTATTCTTTTTTCTTCATGATTCTATTCATGTTTTGCCATGAATAAATTCATCCTACGAACCATGTATGTCTTTAAAACATTAAAAACATAGTCTCACAAATATCTTAGGGTCATTACTCTCTTTTTATAGATACTTTTAATAATTGTAACATTTTTCAGCTTTTAATTTTAAATAATAATTTAACACAAACTGTTTTTGGTCTGAGGTTTAGTCTTTACTTTTGCAAGTGAAATCTATAGAGCAAATTATTGTGACAAAGCAAATGGAGATAAAGTATTTTAAACTCAGTATTACCAGATCACAGATGATTGAAAGATGTATACTATTATAACATTTAGAACCACATAAGAAACTCTAGTATATTTCCAGGATCAGATACAAAATTGTATTATAAAATATTTAGTTGCATTAAAATATTATAAGTAAAACCATTGATACAGTAGAAGATGAAAAGTATACAAATGTTGAAATAATGTTAAATATATTCTAGTTTCTAGGTAATATATGTGATTTATTCACCACTATATTCTTTCTATGCATGAGAAAACTGAAGCTCAAATCATGGCCAATAGCAACAAAAGCTGTAATAAAGGTGACAACAGTATAATGTCTGAGCCTGTATTTTCAAACACAAGTTATACTGCCTCTATGAAACCTTGTAGTTCTTCTAATTAAGAAAATTATTTTAGCATCACTTCCTTTCAGTGACAAGATGGAAAGAAAAGTTAATAAACATTTTCTTCCTCACTCGGGACCAAATTTTTTCAATTGTTATTTCCTCTTATGACTGCATTTTGCTGAAAGCATCCACATAAATCATTTTGAAAGGACAGATGAATTCTAAAATTTATTTAAAATGAACCAAGGCTACAGGAATATTATAGTCATCCTTGAGCAAAGTGAGAGATAGAGAACAGCACTTATTTAACATTAAAATGTAAATCAATAATTATGTCTGAAAGAAATTAAAATCAGACTTCAATTTGTATTGATGGATTGAATTCAAAATTTGACTCTATAGATAAACAACATATATATGTATGTATATATATATATATATGTCAGTGTGTGTATCATGTATCTTTGTGTTTTGAAACTTTCATTTTATATACTTTGTTTTTTAATTTTTGGTGGGGGGACACAACAACCAGTAGTATTCAGGAATTACTTCTGACTAAGCATCAAGAAGCACTTGGTGCTCTTAGCAATTTTGGGTGACAAGCTGGGATGCCAAGGATTAAACTTGGGTCAGCCATATACAAGACAAGCATTCTACCTTCATGATTATTACTCCAGTCTTAAAATTCCTTATTTTAAAATGCATGAAAAGAATTTATCTTCCCTCTGTTGATGTTGTTTTGATTATCAGGGATTGCACACATAACTGATTGTATTCTCTGCATATTATCAATTTATAATTTATATTTATACTATTTTATAATTTTATATTGTTGTATTTTATATTATATTTTATAATTATATTATTTAGAATTTAAATGTATAGCTATAGGTGACATTCACATGTTGTTGGGGCTCAAATTTTATTGTGAAGTCCAATCATGTTTAGATGATAAAGCTTGTCAGGGATCCTGAAGTGTTCACAGGGAAGTGAGTCACACACTTCACATACTTGCTTGGATTTGGATCTTTTTGTTATGGTGATACAAAACTAGCTGTGGTTTGCCAAATCCTGGGATGCCTCTGAGGATCTCAGACAGCTCTCAGGCAGAGCATTGGGGCTCTGAGATGCCAGAGCTGTTGCGTTTGTTGCATGTAAGCTGAATGGAATTTCAACTGAAAGTTGAAAGCCAATAGCTATTCCTGGTCTATATATATATATATATATATATATATATATATATATATATATATATATATATATATATATTATATTTTTGGAGAGAAGGTAGATAAAGAAAACAGCAAGCAAAGCAGTGTGCCCTAGTATATGCAGAGCTCAGGGAAATAATATTTGGTGGTAATATTGTTTATAATACAAGTTGATTGCAAAATCATATTTTATGAGTCCTTAAAAATAGCAATTTATTGAAGATTACAATATGGGTAGAGTTATTTATCTATTTACTGATAGACACTCTTTATGGGATCTGTTCTATATTGTCTGATCCACAATTTTTGGTTGGCATCGTATCTCCCAGAATAAGATGATAAGAATGGTATTATTAATCTAGTGCAAAGTCTTCAGCTGGTTCGTATCCAAACAGAATAAATTTACTGCTTCTGCTATTCCTCTAACATACTTTATTTAAGGACTGTCACATAGTGAGTGCTGAGCAGCCACCTCTATTTTGCTCCAGGCAAACATTGACTCCCAGTCACCCTTTCAATGGTTGTTAACTTGCTTCTCTCTTGATGGTTGCAAGTCTTCCAAGTGGGCAAGAAAGTGTGAATAATAATTCTCTCTCTTACTCTCACTTTTTCTTGTGAAGTTAAATATGCTGCAGTTTTCTACTTCTAAATTTTGAGGTTTGGGGTCCAGAGAGATAGCACAACAGTAGGGCATTTGCCTTGTATGTGGCCAACCCAGGATAGATGTCGGTTTGAATCCAGGCATTCCAATGGTTCTCCTTCTGGGCACAGAGCCAGGAGTAATGTTTGAGCTCCACCAGATATGACCCCCAAACTAAAGAAAATTTAAAAAATGTGAAGTTTTCTAATGCTTTTTGTAAAATATATCTATACAAACTCATTGGGAACTCTATTGAAAAAACCTGAGATGAAGTTGAGAAGATAAGGTTGGCAGGAGTAAGCAATATCCAATCCATGGACCCACATATCTATTGTTAAATAGGAATGGCCTATTGGAAAATTTGAAAGACTATGCAGTAGATGTGAGTAGCCCTCCAGTGTGTCAGAAGTTGGTGTGAGAGTCAGGGCCACTGTCCATGCCATTACTGCAGGATACACAAC
Organism: Crocidura indochinensis; assembly: GCA_004027635.1. Classification (NCBI taxonomy): domain Eukaryota; kingdom Metazoa; phylum Chordata; class Mammalia; order Eulipotyphla; family Soricidae; genus Crocidura; species Crocidura indochinensis. Next base: position 29,471 of record PVKC010000581.1, on the reverse strand, counting down.
AAGGACAATTCCACGCAGAGTTCAAGTAGTGTCTGTACCGGGCAGTCATTATGCAAGAATCCACAACATACACAAATCAGGTGTTGGTGCAACAGATAACCTCATTGCAAGCCTGAGAAAGTATATGCTGACACCATCTACCTTCCTGAAACCATGCTGGTCAGCCACAATCTGTGAAGAAAAACCTCAGAGATGCCAATCTCTGAAGTCTGGAGACATTTGCTTTCACAATTCAGGACAAAACCTTGATCAGCAACTGGGAATGCTCATGGGATCTGGAAGTTTTAAAGGCAAGTGCCACAAAATTCAGACTTCAAGATGATTTCCTTCCCAGAGCAAGGATGTATTGATTTCCTGGTCCAATACTAGGTAAACTTCTCTGCTAAACTATGTGCAGATATACCAATCCTTTTTAACTATAGGGTTAGACAGGATTCAATAGAGAATTGATTTGTGTTGAAGAACACTTTACTGCGTGATAACCTCCTTTGAAAGAAAAAAGGCAATATACTATTGTCACATTGGTAGCAAAAAAAAAAAAAAACCAAAAAACAAAAACAGGATTCTCACCTAGGAAGAAAACTTCTATTTCAATTTCTTTCTTTTTTTTTGGGGGGGGGGGGTCACACCGGCAGCGCTCAGGGGTTACTCCTGGCTCCATGCTCAGAAATTGCTCCTGGCAAGCACAGGGGACCAGGATTCGAACTGATGACCTTTTGCATGAAAGGCAAACGCCTTACCTCCAAGCTATCTCCCGGGCCCCACCAATTTCAATCTTGATCTTTTCCATCAACATTTGGGATTTAAAAAAAATTGAGATTTTATTTATTGTGTTAACTTCATAGAACATATGATTTTTCTCTGCAATAGGAGGGAAAAATGAAACTAATTTCATACACAAAAAACGTTGTGTATTTCTAGGATATTTGCAAACAAATTAATTCTTTAGACTGCAATCTACTTTGTGTCAAAATGAATTTCACATTATTTTTGAATGCCTTCAGTCACCTTTTACCTGTTAAAATAGATTTTGTTTTTATCTAAGATAAGACCTAAGGGATATTTTGTTGCATCAATATCAATTTGTGAGTAATGAAATAGAAGTGAACACTCTTTGTATCTACTGTGAAAGAGACTTATTCCCTTTATTAGCAAATTGAGTCTCCTCTGTACTCTAAAATATCTCATCAAAGCACATATTCTGGGATAAGAAAATTAAAGCAAAGCTAGGTAAAAAAGAATAATATTGGTGACTATAAGTGAAACACATTAACTAGTGTGTTTTGAGGAATGAACAAAACTCCCACCAGTAAAGGATTTCATGGGCTACAGATTAATATAAGAACAGACTATATAAAATTAGTAATCCATTTAGAAGTTTGTGGTTCAAGAAGAAAATGTACATGAGTATTAATGCAGATAATATGATCCATTCATTTTTCCAAAGTAACCAATTTAAACTCTTATATTTTACAGCTTGCTTGCTTCTTTGCATGCCTTCTTAGCTTCAGTCAACATTTCTCACTGAAAGGTCATTTTTAGTTGTGATCAGTTGTTGATGCACTTACACTCACACACACACAGACACACACACAGACACACACACACACACGTGCTTTACTTAATCCAAAGATTTGAGGAACTTGCAATTTTTTGTACTCTGTAGTAGGGAATACCCTACTTGCCTTTAATGACTTTGCTGAAGCTCTCCCATAACTGCTCCTAAGGTATGTTTTATTTTTTCCCCACCACAAACTATTCTTTACAGAAGAATGTTAATTAGTAACTGATAGATATAAAGATTGCCAGTGACAGCCCATTAATTCCATTTACTTTAATAGAACTTAGAACTTAGCTTGCAGTACAGCTGTAGTCAGACTGGATTATAAATGTAATTTTTTGCATCATTAACTTCCCTGATTAATCTTAGGCAGCAAATGCATAATTATCAAAAGGAAAAGGCCACCCAGTTTCTGTAGCAGAGTCCACCATTCAAAATTGTTCCTCTGGCACCTTCTTATGATAAGTAGCACAGGTTTCTATAAGAAAAAGATTGCTCTCTGTTGACTAATGGTTACTTCATGCCAGAAATTGACTGATTCAGAAAATAAATAATGTACATGGTTTTGTGTGTGTTTGTGTGTGCACAAACTTGTACCAGCATGCACTTACATGTAGCCATAGGGGCCTTACTTATCTACTGCTTGTTGCACATTTCCATATAAGAAATTTTTTTTTTTTTGGTTTTTGGGTCACACCCGGCAGTGCTCAGGGGTTACTCCTGGCTCCATGCTCAGAAATTGCTCCTGGCAGGTACGGGGAACCATATGTGGCACTGGGATTCGAACCGATGACCTTTTGCATGAAAGGCAAATGCCTTACCTCCATGCTATCTCCTGGGTCCCACCATATAAGAATTTTTATAGTAGAATACGCTAAGAGTAATTTGCATAGGTAGCTTTCTAGCTCTGAATTTAGAGCCCCTTGCCAATTCTGCCTCATGAGTCCTTTGTGGAAAACTGCTTTTTACCATGACATTTCAGGGATGAAGTGTATTGGCAGGCATAATATCACAGCCACCCGTATTTTCCTTGGCACTGACTGAGAATTCTGCATACTGAATAAAATCAAAACATAGAATCAAATGAGCTAATGGTATTTAATGGAAAAAAATTAGACTAGGTTTTAAATACTTTGCTTATTCTTCTATGAGACCTGAACCCCCAACCAGACAATGGTACTACTGCACAATAAGACAAGCCCAGCAAGAAAACAGAATGCATGGAGAGTTCAACTGCATTCAAGGCTATATGTATTGACTGTTTGAATGAGACTAATTATCGTCTTGTTAGCATAAAATGGCACTTCATTAGTAAATGCTTCCATGTTTGGAGGACGGAAAAAAAGTCTCATCCTAATAACCTATCTATTCACCAAAAAAAAAAAAAAAAAAAAGAACTACCTAGGAGGTGGGAGATAGGGAATATTTTCAAAACTGGCAAAAAAAAGGAATATTCTTTAAATTAATTAGGATATTTCATTTTAATGGTAATCTGTCTCATTTAAACTACTGTTTAAATATAAGAGGTGGAATATCTCCTATATGGATTCTTTCTGGCGCCAATTTAAAATACCATTTAGCGAAAGATCTCTGACTTACTTTTTACTGATAAATTTACTGATGGTATATTTATTTCTAATCTCTTCTCTGCTTTCTGAAACGCCTTTCAGTTAACACTGAAATATGTGTAAATGCTTTACTAACAGGTTCTTGACTACTTGCAAGGCTAAATCTTTTGGGCTTTCAGACAAGTGTCATATTTGTTGCATCGTATTTGTTAATGTTACACATTGAAGTGACTCTTCTATGCCTAATGTCCTAAAAAGTGTTGTTTAATAAACACAAAACAATTACTTCCCTCCTCTGAGCCTTTCTCTAGTAGAAAGTGGTTACAATTACTAGATGTTACAACAACTTGAGTTCTGATCATTTCTTTATTGCTGCAGATAAGAATCACTTCATCAATTAAACTGAGATAATAGCAGAATTTCCCAAATTGATATCCCCTTGGCAAATCTGGGTTGAGGGCACTAAAGACTTTGCAGTCCATCCTGGCCATCCTTAAGAAACCATAACTTTTTGAGTAATTTTTAATGATAGAAACCATCTCAGCAGAAAAATGAAATCATTAGATTTGTGTTTTAATCGATGTTTTAATTAGATAATGAGCAAGGAATTCAGAATTTGAAAAATTCTAAATTAGGAAAACTACAGGAGTTCTTGGGAAGATCTATCCATTTCTATGCACGTATTGCAGATTTAAATTTTACATAGTATTTCTCATTTTCTTTCCCTACTCTGTCTCATTTGAACATTTTATGTTGTCACTGTAACCCAAGATTTTGTGTTTTTGATGTGATACTTGTACAGTAATTGCTTACAAACTTTAGTTGTGTTTCTCAAGCACACTTAATTTGCTCTTCTCACCCCGGTTTATACAGGGAGTTGTGTTTGCACACTTAGATGGAGGATATGGGAGCACACTTAGATGGAGGGTATTACTCCTATCTACTAATCTAGGAGTAATGCTGTGGGTTACAAAACTTGTATCTTGTACTTGCAAATCAGAGCTTCTATGCAAAAATTATTCTCCAAACTCAAGTTTTCTTGGCTGCATTTTCTGTATAGTTTTACTTTTATTATTTTACCGGTAAAATAATACAGGCAAAATCTTTTCTTTAAGATTTCCTTTCTTGCTATATTTTTTTCTGTCAATCTACACTTAACTGACCTAAGATATATTGATCTCTATAATGTGATTTTTAGGGGTCAGAGCGATGATGCAGTGGTAGAGCATTTGCCTTGCATGGGGCTGACACAGGACGGACAGCGATTCTATTCCCCATTGTCTCATATGGCTTCCCAAGACAAGAGCGATTTCTGAGAGCATAGCCTGAGCGTCACTAGATTTGACCCAAAAATAAAAAATAAAAATATTCTATGATGTGATTTTTTAAAAGAAGGTAATGCTACTTGCACATTTCTTATGTAACTATTGGGATATAAAGATTTTAGATATTTCTGGCTTCCCCATTTTATTTTGAAAATAATGTTGATTTATTAGGGGTCCTGATAAAATTATTATAACTTAACATTTTTAAAGCAACAGCAATTTTATGTTTATATCTTGGAGGCCAGGAGTGTAAAAATATGTACAGATAAGCAGAATTGATTTCTTCTGATTGTTCTAGGAAAAAAAAAACAACTGCTTTGTCACTGTTTAGCTTCCACTGCCCTCTGGAAACATTGGAAGTCTATAATTTAATCTCTTCTTTCATCTTCCTGTGTCTTCCTCTATTCTTGTGTGAAATCTCCCTATGCTTGTTTTTTAAGCAAAAGTTTTAAGAAAGTACTTTGTTGGTAAAACAAGTTAGATTAAAAATATTTATAAATATTCAGCCTGTTTTGTAAAAGTTCTTTGAGGAATGAAATTTGCTGTGCCTTGTTATTTATCATTTTGTGTTTATTTGGTTTAATCCAGGGACTAATTTATCTTAAGTTGTTTCATCTAATTACATCTAATCACAAAGACCCTTTCCCCTAAAATGCCAGCATTTATCAATGATTTATTAAGTAATAATCAAAGGATCTGAAGTTTAAGACATAGGCATATCTTCTGTTTGATCATCTTTCACCTCAGCACATAGAAGGATATAAATCATGGTACATGGAATCTAGGATTCTATTACCAATGGTAAATAGATGGTTAATTCAGAAATAAAAGTGCAAAAATGGAGAAGTTGAGATAACTGTCAAGGCATTTGAGAAAATCTTTATCCCACTGTTTTCTCTAACTGTATCAGTAATCCAAATGGCACCAACCAAGTTGCCTATATAAAAAATTAATTTAAGGAACAGCAGCAATGGCACAGTGATAGGGCATTTGTCTTTCATGCGGTTGACCCAGGGCAGATGACGGTTGGATCACCAAATCAGGAGTAATTTCTGATCATATAGCCAGGAGTATCCCCTGAGAACCACTGGGTGTGGCCCCAAAATCCAAAAGAATTCAATTTAAAAGCATGTTTAGGAGCAATTAAAAAATGAATGTATTGGGGCCCGGGAGATAGCATGGAGGTAAGGTGTTTACCTTTCATGCAAAAGGTCATCGGTTCGAATCCCGGTGCCCCATATGGTCCCCCTGCCAGGAGCAATTTCTGAGCATGGAGCCAGGAGTAACCCCTGAGCACTGCCGGGTGTGACCCAAAAACCCAAAAGAAAAAAAGAATAAAAAAACGAATGTATTGATGACTTACATTCTAGCAAATTCTAAAGTATTATAGTGGGTTAAGGATTTGGGTTCAACATTAAAGAATATAGACATCAAGTGGAGTTTATATACCTTAAAGGGAACAACTTTATCAGTATTCTGTTAGTAAAATGGTGGGAATCTCTCAGATAGATTAAATTATATCTTACACATTGACATCTTAAGATACCCCCAAACTACATTCTTTTAGATCATAGAGGATTGGGGAGAGGAAAAAAAAACTCATTTTGATTAAAAGGGATAAAGACTTGTTAGAAACAAATATTTCCTCAGCTTCCAGAATTTTCACTGCTCTTAACTTAAATTACTCTGCATTCATGTACAATACCAACAGTTTTTATTTTCTCATCTCCTTTTGTCCCTTGATCCAGGTAACAATTATTAGAAGAGTCTACTTTGGGCATACTGAGAAAAATCTAACCCTTTTGGAGGTATCTATATCATAGAATATGAAGAAATCATTACGGGGCCGAAGAGATAGCATGGAGGAAAGGCGTTTGTCTTTCATGCAGAAGAACGGTGATTCGAATCCTGGCATCCCATATGGTCCCCTGTGCCTGCCAGGGGCGATTTCTGAGCATAGAGCCAGGAGAGTAACCCCTGAGCGCTGCCGGGTGTGACCCAAAAACCAAAAAAAAAAAAAAAAAAATTAGTCACAGATAGATTTCCTGGTAGCACATGCAACTTATTGTTTTTATAATTTTTATAATTTATTTGTTGGTCACTACTGGGAGAACTCAGGAGCTATCACTCCTAGATTTGGGTATCACTACTAGATCTGCTCAGGGGACCATGTGGTGCAAGGCTATATATTGAATTTAGACTCTGGGCATGCAAACTTGTGTTTAGCCTATTAAACAATCTCTCTAATCCTACCCCCAACTATTTACAAGTATCACATGGTAGGGTTGTAACTCAGCCAGAATACAAATCTCTTGTTCATTAGACCCTGGGTTAGATCCTGGCATTGAATAAATAAGCAAAGAAAAGAATGTGTAATAGGGAGTGTCCAGTTGACAGGTGCCTTTTTCCTCTACTGTGTTATTTGTTTCTAAAGTTTCAACCAGAGCACTAAATCTGTCAGCTCTGTTAAAATGATTGATAGAATCCAGAACATATATAGGGTAGATAAGTCTGTATCACTTAATTGCTACTTTGAGCAGAATTCTTTTTGTTTGTGTTAGTTTTAGGACGATTTCCGGCAATGCTCACTTCTAGTGGAGGTCAGGGAAACCATATTGTTTTGAGAATTGAACCCAGTCCTCCTACATGAAATGCATATCCTACAACATTTTTAGCCATGTATTTGATTAAGCAGGATTCTTAACTTCACCAAGACATGAAGAGCTCGTTTATAGATAAATGGTCACAAAAGTGCTGCTTTTGTGGATGAAGAGTATAGGAGTTAAGCTTCGTTCTTGCATGGGGTCATTCCTTCCCTATCCTGGCACTGCATATGGTTCCAGAGTCCTGCAAGCAGTGATCTTTAAGCACATGGTCAGAACATCCCTGAACACTGCCAGGTTAGCCCTACATCAAACATATATATATATATATATATATATATATATACATATATATACATATATATATATATTTGGGGGTCTGGGGGGTCACACCTAGAGGTGCTCAGGAATTACTCCCGGCTCTGTACTCAAAAATTGCTCCTGGCTCTGGGGATCATATGAGATGCCAGGAATATCTCGTCCTGGGTCAGCCGTGTGCAAGGCAAACACCCTACCACTGTGCTACCACTCAGGTACCATATATTGTAAATGAAAAATAAACCCATTCAAGTTTTAATTTTGAGGATGAAGAAAAATAATTCAAGTGAGGAACAGAGAAATAACTGGCCACAAGAGCAGTGCATAGCATGAGAACATGAGATATCATTAGCAAAATATCATTTAAAATCTTACTCTATAGACAGATGTATATTTAGGAGGTCCTATGAATGGTGTTTCATTTAAGGCCACATGTTTAATAATATATGTTGAACCCAGCTCTCTACAGTGTAGTCATTTTTTTGTATCCAGAATTCATACAATGCTCCAAGTTCTTTATAAAAATAATATGAAGAACTTAGATCATTCGTGGTGCATGACTGTTTGAGACACCTTGCTTGAAACTATATTAATAGAAATAAAAAATTGGTATCCTCTGTGGCCAGAGAAGGCAAAATTTTCTATTACTCAACACATTAAGGCTTGTAAATGTAGAAATTGTTATTGATGGTGCAGGTTTCAAGGACAGAGGAGGTTGCTGAAATTCAGGCTCTCACAAAGAAGAAAAATATACAAGATACACAATTTAAGATATGCAAAAGGGGCAAAAAAATCAATGCATGCTTATAATTTTGCACAAGTGGTAACTTTCAAATTTGACTAAATAAAAAAATGACCCACAAGAGGAAGTAATAATTTGGGTATTTGCAGTTATAAATAACTATTGCAGATTCCTCAGTGAAGACAATACACACATTCTTTTTATTATGCATTGACATTTCAATTTCAAAGTGATCTGTGAATATAACTTATGTGTTATTTATCAAAAGCATACAAAGAGTATTAAAAGTATTTCTTGTAATCTGTAGTCAATTAATGAACCACAGCAGTTTTGGATTGCATGGGGTCATTTTAACATACCACTTACATTAAGAATAACAAGTAATAAATAAACAAAGTGTTGAATTATTCCTTTAATTGTTAAAATGGTACAGCTATATGGATTTCGGGGACAGAGAAGCAGTTGTGGTTTGCAAGATAAAAGTGCTGCTTTTTCTAGAGGTCATGGCAGGAATAAAAGTGCAGTTTGCTGTGACTAGAATTTAGCATAATAGTCGAAGGTCTCTTGGCCTCCTTCAGAAACTTTCCTGCAAGGAAATTGATTTTCTGATGGAAGATACTGAAGGGTATCTTTAGCATCATTGAAGAAGCAACTAATTTTGCACTATCAGTGAGTCAGATGTCTACATATTCCCAACAGTAAATAAGAATTAAGCTATTCCTCAACTTGTTTCTATTACCCAGTCTCTTTTTCAAAAGGGAAGCATGAATTGTGACCAGCCTGGATTCTTATTATCTGTCTCACCTCTGAGTTAACCTTTTTTCTTTCATCACATCTTTCACATTCTGTGACCACTATTAAACTTAGTTTAATTCTTTAAATTCTTAATTTTATTCATTTTTTTCTTTTAAGGAGGAAGGTAATTTAAAGGTGAATTACTTTTTAAATTCTAATAGTTTTCAGCCTGTTTAAATAGAAAAAAAACCTGAATGCCTGATTACAAATTTTTTTCCTGTTTTCTATGCATCAATTTTATTCCTTAATTTTTTTATTCATTAATTCTGATTAGCCTTTCAGAAAGTTTTCTGTTCATCTCCTTGGTAAATAAAACTATTCAGATTCTTGAAGCTGCAAAGATTAGCTTGTTATTCATTTTTCATTTCTTCCCTGTATAATAAGCTCTTTTTAAATTGATCATTTTTTAGCACACATACGCACAAGCATACATTCCCTACCCCCACATTTCTAGACTGTGGAGCAAACGGCATTATTAAACTGTTTGGCCACCTGGATCCCAAATCATCCAAAGGTTTTCATGAAAAAAGAAAAAAGAAAAGAAAGCAAAGAGAATGAGGTAAAAATAAAACTTTAATTATTAAACTTTAGTAAAAAAAATAATAGGTTGAGGGCTTAACTAGGGAACAAGACTAAGACAATTAGGAGACAAGAGCAAGAAAAAAGTTAAATGAGAGATGGTTTTCTTGCTTATATAGTTATCTGAGCTGCATTTACTAATGTCCCTATACATTTTATATGATGTTGCACAGAGTTACCCATAACAACTAAAATTAATACCAGGGAGACTTTTCTTATAAGCACAACTTCTGTGCTTATATCTGAGCTCTAGATAAGAACTGATTATTAACCTGTACAGTAGGCCATGCTGTAGATCATTGGATGATTTTGCTCTATGAATTCTGCATGACTAGATTTAAGAGAATTATAAAGTGACTGTTACAGATTCAGTTGTGTTTTCCACCAATATGCTAAGGACCTAATTCCTAATTCCTCTGTGTTTGCAGATTACATCCTTAAAAAAACTAAATTAATATAATGCTGCTAGACTGCACCCTTTTCAAAATGATTAATGTCTATGAAAATGGAGATTAGAAAACATAGGGACATCAGGTACACACACATGCAGAGACTACTTTGAATGAAGAGTTAGTGATAACTTTAAATCCATGTTAGGATCTAAATCGATGCTTTCTTACTAAATAGTAGTATTGAAAAGAATTGGAGGTGTTGTGTGGCTACATGTGCACCGGTGTGGCCTAATAATTCCAAGCTTTATGTCTGATATTGCAATTCTGTGGAATATGGTTTCAGTTGTCATGGCTTTCCAAAAAATGAAAAAACAGTGGGAAGGGTGTCCACAATACAAAAATGTCCTGGTGATGTCAGCCCAAATTCTGGCATACCTGGAGTTTGGGTCAGTTTGGTGATTCTGCAGAGGTCAGTGGTTAAGTGCTGCAGTTGGGCGAATGGAGAAATGGCAGTTGTAGGAAGTGAATGCTGCTGTTGTGGCTTCAGTTGGTTAGGGATCTGGCCTACTTTCTCCTCCCAAAATTGCTTTTTTCACTTGCATAACCAGTGTACATGTGAGTTTTTACTGCTTGTTATATAATTCTTCTGAACATAGTGTCTATGGAGCTGTCCAAATGCAGATATGATAACTGCATTTGAGGTGCATAGTTTCAGTTGCCAGGACTTTTGGAAGTAAAAGAAGTTGGGTGTGGGGAGAGTGCCTGCACTCACTCCACAAAAGTCCTGGTGATTTCAGCTTGAGGAAAGCATATTCTAAACAATTCAGTTTGAAATGAAAGTCAGTCATACAGGAACAGTGACAATGTGGCTTTGGTTTCTTCATTGAAATTGCCATGTAAAATCTTTGTCAAAAAGAACAAGTGAATTTTCAAGAGATGAAAAGAGAGAAAAGATATTTAATTTGATTATGTTAAAATAACAACTCCCCCTGAGTTAGAGAAATCATCATGACAACTTGATTTTTAAAACATTTGACTGTTACATATTTTCTTATTATAATGAATTATTTGCCAAAATTATTTTATGTTATAATTAATCATCCCCTTTTCTTAAAAGAAGTCATAAATATTATGCAAGCTTCATATATGGGTTCTATAAATACTGATCCAGTGATGTCTTTACTAAAATGAGATCCTTTTTTTATAAGCCAACTGATTTCCTTTTATTTAAAACAATTGTGACTATGAAATATTTGTTATATTGCTACTACCACTGTTTTCTTGGTGTTTGATTCTATTGTATTACTATCAGTTGCAAAATAGCTATGGTTTAAAATTAAAATCCATTTCTTTGGGTTCACAGACACAAATAAATGTCATAGAGAAATAGGACATGTACATTAGTAAATCTAGTTCAATGGTAAATTAGTAAATTAGTTCAGTGGTAGATCATGTATTTGCTTTGCATGTGAGAGATCCTGTTTTTAATTAGTGGGACCACCAAAACAAAACTAAATCAAAATAAATGTTCAAATATTGGAGATTCTCTTCAATTCTTGAATCTTGAGAATTCAAGATTCTCTAGCTTATGGCATACTCATATGAAACTCTGTGCTCATGGATCATTGTTGATGGTGCTTGGGGAGGCAATAATGATTGAACCTGGGATCAACTGCATGCAAGTAAGACACCCTTGCTAGTTTCAAGTTCCAGTATAAATTTATGCGACATTAAACATTTAAGAGAAAATATGTGTTTTTACATTGAACTTTATATTCTCTTCAAACAGAAAATTGTCTCAATATGTTCTTAATTAGTCTATTTGTGGTCATGTAATAATTACAAGCTTAAGTTAATTGATTTATTTCTTATGTAATTTTTACAATTTCTGTAAAATTTAAGTTTTCAAAGTTATGTTGAATATAAAGTGGATTCTGAAACTTTGTTTAGATGATATGTTATTTTTTATTCTTTTGAGTATATTCTTTTTAACATAGGGTGTCCATATATGCAAATATCTATTTGGGGAAATAAATTCAGCTGTGTTCCTGACTTTCTTCTGACTGCGCTTAGGGATAACAAATTGCAGAGAATAAGGGACCATATGAGCTGCCAGGGATCAAACTCTGGTCGACAATGCCCTGTCCTTTGTGCTATCACTCCAGACCTAGAAAGTACATTTTAACACTATTTATTTATTAATTCATTTATTTTTGTGTCACACCTGACTCTTGAGTGTTTACTCTTTTACTCTATGCTCCATTTGGGGAATTGGATGTGGTTATTATATATGATGCCAAGGATTGAACCAATGCCAACAATATGCAGGGCAAAACCAAAAAGCAAGAATTTTTAAAATTATTTTTGCTTTATTGAGATTAAAATTATGTGAAGATAAGAGAAATGGTTAAACATTTTATCCTAACTCACATACTTGGTAAACATTGGGTTTGAAAGGCCGATTAAGTTAATCATATATAGTTTTTTATTACATTTTTTTTTGTTTTGGGGCCATACCCAGTGACGCTCAGGGGTTACTCCTGGCTATGCGCTCAGAAGTTCTCCTGGCTTGGGGGACCATATGGGAAACCGGAGGATCAAACCGCAGTCCATCCTAGGCTAGCATTCACAAGGCAGGCACCTTACCTCCAGCGCCACTGCCCGGACCCTGCATTTTTCTTAATAAGACATAGCAGAGTAGTTATTAACATTACTAAATTGCCCTCATAATATTTTAGAGCCTTGGAATTAAAGCAAGACTCAACGATTTTTTATGTAATCCTGATAAAGTGGCATAGTAATTGGAATATTTTAAGAGAGTGGCAGAACCCAAAACTCTGGATTAAGTGAAGAGAAATGGGAAATATAGGGGAAATAGTAATATTGCATTCAAGAATAGATGGAAGGAGGGATTCAAATGGCACCAAGTTTTATGTTCATATTTCTCTGCATTTCATAATTCTTTCTTCATCTATGTTTTATTTTCTTCTGACATTAGAAATGTGTTAAGTCAATCTAGTTTAACTTCAAGGCGAATGGGTCAAGAATATTTTCCTATGTTCATCATGAAAAGAAATCCTAATTGAAGATTATTGAGGTTTGATATGAAAACCTCAAATTAATCATTTCAACTACCCTGGAAAAGGTACTATTAAGATACTCAGAATAGCCTTTGAGCCAACACTGTTTATAGGGATGAGAGGTATAGGTGAAATTACTCTTTAAAGAAGGATGAGAAAATATATTAATTTGGCAAAGAGTAGCATCAAGAATCAGCTTAGCAACATTGCACTGAAGTATTTGGTTTTAAATATTTACTACTGGAAAACTTAACATTCTTCATAAATGAGCTATTTTCTTTGCTAATAGGTAAGTATGAAACATAAATTGAATCAACAGTTCTAAGCACTTTTTTCTTCCTTATCTTAATTAGAGATCTGGAATAAAAGGCCCAAAGATTGAAATATGAAAACAATTAATGGTAATTCTGTCTATGGCTGACCCTAATTATTGAGCTCAATTGGCTAGGGCTACATGTTAATGAGGCTGGTGTGATGGGTAAATCTCTTCGTGAAATAATAGATTTTATTCTTTTTGGAATATGGAATCTACTCACTCTTCTTCATTTCAAAACACCTGCATCAGGATGTAGGACTGAAAAATCAAATTCTTTAGCATAATTTTCTTTAGCTCAGTAGGAAAACAACTACAGTTATTCATAGTCCAAGTGACTGCAGTTATTTATGTCTATGAATGTGACAAGAATTTTTATTAGGCATTTTATTCAATTAAATTCTGAGTTTCCCTGCCTCATTATTGAAAAGATGTTTAAAGTGTAATTTCCTCCTTATTTCTATAGAATTTCAGCATCCTCACTTATGCTAATATTAATGACTTTATTTGACTTTATATTATATTTGAATTTGGAGCTATTTTTTTGTCAGTGAAAGCTTGACTTCTATATAAAAGCAAAAAATGAATGAATGAAACATGTTTAGATAATTTAGAGACAAAAGAAGCAGAACTAGTTATATTCAAAGGAATCTGAACACAGATCCTAAATTTGTGTTGTTATTTTGTTTTGTTTGGGAGAATATGCCTGGCTATGTGCAACACTTTACCTGGTTCTATGCTCTATTAATGCTCTGGGGACCATAATTAGTGTCAGAATTGAATTAAGATTGGTATTGTTCAAGGTAAACTTATACTATATCTCTGACTCTAGGGCCCAAATTTCTAATCACTTTGATATATCTGCTTTTTAGTTATGTGAGCTTTCATTAATGTTATGGTTTAATAACCAGAAAATTGAGCATTCCTATTCTTCATAACAGTCCTAGGAGACCTACAGAATTATTAAAATTATTTTTGCATTATCATTCACTTGGTTGCAATTATCACAAAATTATTAAAATTTGCCTATGTAAATTAAAGTAAGTGATAAAGGAATATCTTTCTGAAAATTCATGTGAGGAATGAAATTAGGCCTCTTAGAGGAATGAAACTAGAAAACCTTGAAGAACTGAGATCTCTCTTTCCACAACTAAGAGGTCCTGCCCCGCTTCTCTCTGGAGATATGCTCTTGTTGTCTGTCTCCTTGATCTGACCTCTAGCTCAGACTCCCACACTCTGTTTTCATTTAAATACTAATAGAAGTTGAACTCAAATCTAAATTTACAGGAAAGGAAATGGAATTTTGCCTGAGGACTGTTCTTCAAATGCTACAAGTTGGCTAAGTTTTCCAAGATACACAAAGACTGAAAAGAAATCATTGGCAAAAAAAATAATAATCTAGTCTCAATATAGTTTATATCAGTGTTAAAACTGTCATGTATTGATTGTAGATAGTAAAATATTGAAATAATTCTTGTTTTTGTTTCTTTTGGGAGGGGCGCATCTGGGGACATTCAGAGACCACTACAGGCTGTGTGCTCTGAAATTGCCCCTGGTGGTAGTTAGGTGACCATGGGGTGCTGGAGATTAAATTGGAGCCTCTTCCATAGAAAGTATATGTTAAATTTGTTGAGCAATCTCTATACTCAAAGAATATGTGATTTTTGTTTGTTTTTGGTCACTCCCAGTGATGCTTTTGTTTTACTTCTGGCTCTGTATTCGGCATCATTGAGATTTGGGGGCCAGAGGGCCATAAATTGAATCTTGGTCAACTCTGTGCAAGGCAAGGACCATGCATACCATACTATAGTTCCAGACACTGAGAGTATAGAATTTTATATAGGAATGCATCCGTACAAAGTTACAGTTTTCTACTTTCAAGCAAGCTGTCCTTCTTTATTGTTTTATTCATCTTACTATGCATTTATTCACTGTCACTATGAAGTCACAATTACAAATGCTACCTTTATTTAGAATACTTATAAAATCAGTAAAAGTTTTCCTAAATAAATAGTAAATAAATGTCATTTTTATTTTAGATTAAACTAATGTTATATTAGTTTTAAAATACTATCTTCATATGGGCATGTCCATATATAGATTGACCTGTGAATATATGTTTGTATGTGTATATACTTAAAATACTGCCAGTGATTATTAATCATAAATTGTAAAATATATTTGGGTTATTGAAAAAATTTCAATTTATGAATAGAAGTAAACCCCCTGCCTTATAAATGCATTATGACTAAGACATTATTTTAGTGAAGAGCCTTTGTTTTGCCCGAAAATACGATATTTTTATAAGTTGCAAGAGAGAGATAAAGGATACCTCTTCACCTCAAAACAAAAAGAAGATATCAGAACTTCATCCACTTGCAGTAGAATTGATTAGAAGAAAATAGTTTTGACCCTTAAGTAACATCTCTTTCTGAAACCTAGCAGCTTTCTGCCTCCAACATGGAGGTTAAATCCTAATTATCTCCACAGAGAGAGATGCTAGGTCTGTTCTGACGATGGGGTGAAAAGGTCTGATAGTGGAATTTATTTAATAGAAACTGCACTCCCTATCTTGCAGCTACTTCCTATAACCGAAACCTTTAGTTTTCCAGTTCAGGTCCCCTTGTGAAGGAGCGGTGATGGCTCACAGATCTGTTCTGGGAGTTTGGTGAGCTGCCCTCCTCCACTTTGCTCATCCAGGCATTGCAAGCTGAGAGCCAATTTACTTCTCTCAGTAACAATTTTATCCTTTCTCTCAAATATATTCTAAAGTCCCCTATGAATCTCAACTATATTGCTGATGTGCCAACTTGTACCTTTCAGATATACTCTGTATCACAGTCATGCTATTAATAAGAATAAAATCATACTTGATAGAAGAGGATATTAAAGGATGTGCTCAAAGGTGAGTCTAATGTTAAAGGGACCAAAAACTTGTGTTGAAACAGTCTGTACATGAACGGACAAAGTGGAAAAATAAGACACTGGAAAGCTAGGCTGTACAAGATGGTGGGTCACCCTTAGGACTTAAGCTATATAGTCTTAAAGGAGAGTTATTATGTGTGAATCAATATGCTGTCTGTTGTAGAGAAGTATACTCTGATACGTCTTACCTCTTTCTATCATCCCATCTTTCCATGGCTTCATAGTTTCAATAGAAACAAGATTCATTTGGAAGGGGAAGTGAATAATGGGTCTATATAATGAGTTCTACAGGGAAAAAAGAACAGAACAAAATCTCCAGAATTGAATGGAGTGGCCACAAGGAGGTTGATCTGTCCACGCTTCTTATTCCGAGTTATGCAGTTGTACACACAGTTTTTCTGAATGCTGTGTGCATGAATCATTTTGCATTGGCTTCATCAAGTGGTGGATAATGTTGAGTAGGCTGTTCTTAGGAAATGTTTGTGTTCAATTATTTTAATGAGATGATTAAAGTGTGGGGCATTGATTTTTCAATTTCTTCATCTATAACCTTGCAATTAACGATAATGCCTAAACTACCAGGTGGTAGTAATGATTAAGTGAGATTTTAAAACATCTTTCTTTTAATAGTCCTATGAATAGTTGTTTATATATTTATAGGTAAAGCAAACTAAGTCATGTTGATAAAAATGATAAAAGGGTCATAAAAATAGACAACTGAAGAAGAAATTATCTTCAGTGTGATTAAGAAAAGCTTTTCTAACTCAGTTATACCTACCACGGTTGGGTCAAATGTAGGCTCTTGGCATAAAATGCTAATGAATTTACACTACTCCAGTTGCTTCTGAGCACTGAATTTTCTGAAAGGACATGAAGAAAAAGAGACAGTGGAAGAAGTAGAAAAAGGCCACTGAAAAATCAGTGCCCAAATTAATCTAGGGTGCTAGTTCATACTCCCTCCAATAATGAAGTGAGAATCTTTTATACAAGAAGTAATTTGTAAGTGATCTTTTTTTTTTCCTGGAAAGGTGCTCCCACCCTTTCCCATCATATACAAATAATCTGAACTGCAACCATGATGATTTTAGGACAGTGCAAGTAAAGGTAGTGACCCTAACTTGAAGCAAAGGAGAGCTATAGATATAAACTCCATGTGGGTAAGGGCTATCAAACTTCTTAAAGGAAATGAAAATGTTAGGCCCTTTAACCTTAAAAACTTTTGTAAGTTGACATTTTTGTTGGAGAGATGAGTTCTGACCTCTCAAGGTCTAAATGCTTTCTCTTGCTAAATACTTGACTAGAAAAAGCATCTGTGCCCAGTAACCTGTTTGCTGTTTGGCTCATAATCTGCCATGAACACCCATATAATTACCTGCCCTGACTCACATCTGTGGCCAAACATTTAGAAAATTCCATCAGAGATATGGCATTTTCACACCTTTACTGTTCATTTCTCACCTCAATTTAAATTCATCAAGACCCTTCTCTTCTACTCTGTCCCCAGGCTGTGTTATATGACTCTGAATGTTTTCCTTGTGTGGTTGAATCCTCCATGATGTTTAAATGTCCAAAGATGTCTCACGTCTATTTCTAGAAGTTTAGTGCTCCCAAATGCCACACTTCCCTGCTTATTGACCTCTTTGCTTGACACTGTGGACAGTTTGAATGCTTTAATATAAGGGCATGCCCTGTTTCTTCTCCTGAGAGGTGTTAGAATACATTAATTTTTTGTTGCATATTTTTCTTTTATACCTTCAGAAACTTTCATTCATTTTCTCCATATCTCGTCCTGCTGTTAAAATATGCCCCAGGCTATTTTATTTCACTATGTCTTTGATTTTGCCAAATCAAATTTTAGATCACAAAATTCTCTTAACTGGTTCCTTACTGTCCATAAAGTTGTCAGTATCTTTCCTATTTGAACAGATATATAAAATCCATAAACAGAAGACTAACTTTAAAATGTATATAAATTAAATGTTATATAACCTAAAATATATGTATAACTTAAGTATCTGTATATATGTAAAATTTATACACTTCCTCAAGCTGAGCTCATAAATGTCCTTTTTGCATATTTCTAGTGCCTCTGCACTGTATCCCTATTTTCTGTCTTCTTTCTCATTATTTAAACTCCATTTTCTTCATTTTATTCTGTTAAATTATTTTTATGTTTATCTGTCAATAAATTGAATCACTTAATGCCCAGACCTTACCTTATTTACCGTTAGGTTTTATGTTTTGAACATTCATTCTTCTTTTGCCTGTGGATTATAGGTTACTCAAAACATGACTTCTCAAACTTCTGTCTTCTTTGTTGAGCACATTTATTCTATTTCCAAAACTAGATCTCCTGTTTAGAAATTCTATATTAAACTGATTAAATTCTGAATCTGCACCCCTCTAGCCTACCATTGTCATGCTAACTTTTGTTGTTGTTGTTTTGTTGTTTGGGTCACACCATGAAGTGTTCACAGGTTACTCTTGGTTTGGTGCTCAGAAATCACTTCTGACAAGTTCAGGGAAAGGACTATTTGGGATGCCAGGAATCTAACAATGATTTATCAGGGGTTGGCTGCCTGCAAGGCAAATGCCCTACCACTGTACTATTGCTCTGGCCTTGTCATGCTAACTTTCTAAGTAAATAAAATTCCTATATTTTGATCATGTCATTTTACAAGTTAAAACAACTCCCCCTCATAAAAACAAGCAAAAATCTTTAGCCACCTCTTAAATCAAACAAATTGATCACTAAATTTATTTGCCTCTAAACTCCAAATCATTTTCTGGGAACTTATCTATACCACTGGACAACTCATAGTTGGTATTCTCTTAATACATATAGATTCACATTTAAAAATAATATTTTTATATTCCATTTTGTTTATTAACTGGGCTAGACATGACTCTAGTAAGGGAATGGCTTAAAATCTCATGCAGCTACCTAGCACAAGTTTATTGTTCACTTTTGCAGTTTCATGGAATACAAGACATGTTTTTATAGTCCTCTAGCAAGTCTGTTCTATTGACTTAACACTCTTTCTCATGTGTATGACTGAAGTAAACTACATAAACACTTTCACTATTTTTGGCTATAGATAGATATTGTTTGTGCTCAAATTTTCTCACATTTCTTTAGCTAGTCATACTTAATGATCATATTTGAGTATGATCTGTGTAGTTTTTATCCAGTCAGTGTCTGCCTACTTCCACTCCAATGGCTAGGATACATTACCAGCATAGTCTCATGCGATCTTTTTCTTATTAGTTACATATCTTTATTCTATCATTCACATAAACATGCACAAACTTTTAAAGACTTCAATTTAATGACTAAAAATGAAACCATATTAATTTCTATTCCACATATTCACTCCCAGTTTTTAAAAATGATTTTAAAGAATCTAATTTTACTTTCTTGACCATATTTAAATAATTTTCGATTTATATAAAGGTTTGTTTACCGGGGATCACTCCTGGTTGTGTTCAGGAGATCAAATGCAGAGCCAGAGATTGAATCCTGCTCAGAAAAAACACTTATTTTATCATCTTTTAACTCATAAAAATTAGCTGAGTTCATTTAAATGGTAAATGTAAGGGCTAGAGAAATAGTACTGTGTAAGGCACTTGCCTTGCATGTAACTGACCCCAATTCAATCTGAATCTCTCTAATAGTCCTCCAAGTACCTGGAGATATTCCTGAATGCTGAGCTGGGAATAAGTCCTAAGAATGGAACAAAATCCAGAAAATAAACAAATAAATGAATTAAAAATTATCCTGTCTGCCAGTATAGAGGAGATGGGATGTAACTAGGTAATGGAGAAGTGTATAGAAATACTTTGGGGACACTTGAATAGGGATTGAATAGTTTAAGGTATTAAAAAAATTTAGAACAGGGGCTGGAGCAGTGGCACAAGTGATAAGGCATCTACCTTGCTAGCACCTAGGACAGACCATTACATTTGATCCCCCAGTGTCCCATATAGTCCCTCAAGCCAGAAGCAATTTCTGAGTGCATAGCCAGGAGTAAAACCCCTGAGGGTCACCGGGTGTCTCCCCAAAAAAATTTAGAAAAAACAATAAAAAGTGAAGAAACAACTAAGTTCTATATCTTGTTTCTGAAAGCTGATATGTATACTGATATTAATGTTTCTAATCGTGCATTTTCTCATCTCTACAAGAAAAATCTCCCGTTTATTTTTATATTATAAATTATGTACCTGCCAAGGTTTGCTGGACCATGTTATGAGTAGTTCTGGCTGTAATTATTAAGAAACACAGTTTATAAGTCCTTTTAAATATAAAAACGAGTAAAGAAAGTGTTAACATAAATAAAAATAATTATTGCCTGTGCTGGAGAAATACAGTGGTGAAGGCATTTACCTTGCATACAGAACTAAGGTGGAGAATAGGTACCAAATGAAGTAATAATTATGATATTGTGAGTAGTGCTAGAAACACAGATTTATAAAGAAACCTGGTATCTAATAGTTGGAGCACCCCTTAAAGTATAACCTGATATTTCCATTCATTTTGTAGAAAGGGAATAGTATTATGTACATCTCTAAAAGAATGTAATCACCTGGCTTCTCAACCAACAGGTTATTATGGATGTTTGAAAATAAGTGATGTGACTATTGTTTTGTAAAATAATAGTAGGGTTTTTATAACAATTAGCATTTAATTTTGCTGTGCCCACAATTAGTACTATTTTAAAAGTACTGAATAAAAATGATATACTTGTATTATTCTTGTAAATAATTGTAGATCTCTTTCTGGAAGATTTTTATTAGCCATTAAGGACAAAAATGTTTTTCTTGATCTTCCTGCGTTTAGTATTCTGTATGTATGGTTTTCAACACTGTGACTAAGACATGTCTTGGGTGTTTTTATTTAGATCTCTTTTGTCTGGTACTTTTGGGGCATCCAGAAACTGGGTGTAGACACTTTTCAGCTCTGTAACTTCTCACCAATGAAGTCTTTGTTGCTTTTTCATAAAGGTTTTCTTCCTGGCTCAATGGGAACATAGTATTTCTTAACATGTTTTTGTTGAATTCATTCCAAAGTCCTATTGTTGTTTGTTTATTTTGAGGATTTTCCATTTTCTCGTTTATTATTTTTATTCTGTTTCTTTTCCATCTTCTGCTGTCTCTGAAGGTGTTATGTAGCTTATGTGTGAGCTCACTGAGTTTGCCCTTAAACGCTGTTACTCTGCTGGTGAAGGTTTCCAATGAGTTCTTTATTTCACCTACAAAGTTTTTAGTTTGATATTTCTGTTTGAACTTTTCTCATTTCTATTTTCATATTCTCTTGAGTATTATTGGCTAATCACCTCATATTTTCTTTCATTTCCTTCAACATCCTCTATAGTTCTTTGATTTCTTACCAGAAAAGGCTCTATCGGTGGTCCATACTAGGTGGATCTTCAAAATTACTTTCTTAGCTCACCAAATGTGGTGTGCTCTGCATTGCTTTCCCATGTGACTTGCAGTCATGATGGTGTTTTTTATGGGCTCTAATATGGCTCATTGACTGGAAGAAATGTGTGCCTACAGAGTAAAGCTGAGTAGCTCACTCTTCTTGGGGCACAGAAGATGACAAAGGAATGAAAATGATTCTTCTAAGTCACAAAGAGGTCCCACTGAAGGTTTGTCTTTCTGGTTCAGTTTCCTGGTTATGAGATATTTTTCTTAACTCTCCAGTGCTTCATATACAAGATTTTAGTCCATCTTGTATAGAAGATTCCAATCAATATTACTTTGTACTAGAGGTTTTCTTAAAATACTTTGTGCTGATCAATTGCAAGTATTCATGCTAATGATTTTGTACAAATGTTCTCATTAACTAGAGCTTTCATTTTGTGGTTTGTATTCTTTTTTCTTTGTCAATGTTCTTAACTAAAAAAAAGTGATGTTATAATATAGGTGTACTTATTATAGAATCAAACTGAAAACTTCAGTTTTGCAGCCACTGACAGTCAAGAAATATCCTTAGAATATTTTGAAAACTAATTGAAAAGATTGGGTCCCAGTGAGGAAGTGTTTGTTTGTAGTATACACTAGAGAGGATGATTTTATAACATGTTCTGAGTGATTCTGTAAAATTGTGACTGTTAGATAGTATGGCTTTTGAATCAATATTATCTGTGCATTGGGAAAAACTGAAAAGGTGATTTCATTTTTGCCCATACAGCTTATTTGGGAACTGGGGCATTGGATAATCCACAATGTTTATACCTTTGCTGGTCTGGACGGATAAAAAATATGCCCCTGCTCTTCAGTTACCTATTCTTTCAGGAGTTTGGTTGAAATCTTTTCACTAAACCAGAAAAGTTTCGGTCTTTTCTATATACAGATCTCTATGTTTTTTTTTTTATTTATAAGTGCAAATGAGTCAGAAAAATAATTGTGTGATTTGACCTATGACTTATCTGTTTTTTTTTTTAAGAAAAAGGTTTTGGATTTATCCTGTTGACCTCACAAACATAGTCAGTCCCTGTAAACCCCCAGGTGAGGATTTATTTAAAATTAATACTTTGTTTTTGAGTAAACTAAAAAGCTTCATGTAGAAGAGTGTTATCATGGTTATCATCTATGCAATCTCACGTCTCATCATGGGATTCTCAACTCTAATGCCCTCTAATACATGACATTGCAAATAACTTGATAAAACATCCATCATAATAGATTCAAAGTCATTTTGTAAAATTGTAGGATATTTAGTACACTAAGTATTTTAACTTTTATTAATTAATACACATGTTTCAAGAAATAAAAAAAATAAAATGAACATATTGACCATAAAAAATAGTTATTCTCTGTTTTAGAAAGGATATCTTTCTTGAGAAAGAGTATCTTACCTTGCATGCAATTGACCTTGATTCAATCCCAGAATCATATACTGGCTCTTGAGCACTACTGTAATGATCCTTGAGCACAGAGTCAGGAGTAAATACATTCAGCATTTCCAGGTATAATCCCCGAACTCTTATAGAACCCAACTATTCCATAATTGTCTTCTACAACTTTATTTGCATTTTTTCAGCATTTTTCTCTTTACCTCATGAATTTCTATCACAGATAATTCCATTCTATTAATCTTTTCAATTTCAATTTTACATATGAGTCTTGCTTTGTCTTGTTTGTGATTTTCAAAGCATTTTCTCAAGTTTGTTTTGTAATTTTATACTATATATATAATTTTTTTTAGATTTTTTTTGTTGTTTTTGGGCCACACCCGGTGACACTCAGGGGTTACTCCTGGTTATTCACTCAGAAGTCGCTCCTGGCAGGCACGGGGGACCATATGGGGAACCAGGGGATCGAACCGAGGTCTGTCCTAGGTTAGCGCAGGCACCTTACCTCCAGCGCCACCGTCCAGCCCCTACACTGTATATTTTCCTTCTAGATATCTAATATATTCCACCAACAACAAGAAACATTTAAATTCATTGATACTATACTTTTACACATTTAATATTTTCACATGAAGGACACTGTCTAACTACATTCCTAGTTTTTTTTAATGTTAATTTGCTTGAAAGTGAATTACAATTCTCTCACAGTAATATTAAAGGCACATAGTGACAATGAGTGAGGGGCATTCCCACCACCAATGTTGTCCTTCCTCCACCCCTGTGCCCAGCATGTATCCCACATCTCCCTTCTTTCCCCCCATAATGCTATTGTAACTGTCTCCCACCTTGTACAGCTTGTTGTAGATTGGATATCAATTCTGTTGTCTTTGAATTTGGTATTCATGCTTGATCAGTTTTTATTTCCACCAAATGAATATATAACTGTCTGGCCTTGGTACCATCTGGGGGATTTCATACTGGTTTTGTGTGTTTCATTTTGTTTTTATAAATTCTAATAGCTTTATACTGCATATGATATTCCTTTTATTTTATTTATGTGGTATTGTGCACAGTGGTGCTCAGAAATTTTTATGGGTTTTGTGTGCACTGATCACCACTGGCAGTGGTTTTAAGACCATTTTAAGACCATATGTAGTGGCTGGACTCAAACCACTGGCAGTCATACGCAAGGCATACACATTAACACTTGCACAGCTCACAAAACCTTGGATATAATATTTAAATACTTTTAAAAAATAACTTATCTATTTAAGGGAGAAGAAAAACGTTAAATATAAAGTGAAGAACATAAGAACCAACCATATACAAAAGTCCAGGCAAATAAATAAGTGAAATGACGTATTTAAATTATTAAATGAAAGAAGTTTCAACCTAGACTCCATTTCCCTGCATGGATATGGAAAGAAGAATAAAAACATATCAGACAAAAAAGATCTGACAACATTCACTATAACCAAATGAACTATTGATAGCTCACTAATATAAATCTAATAAACAACTGCAGAAGCAGCAATCCTACACAGTATAATGGCACAATAGCACTTTCTTTCAGCAGTTTCCTTGAATGGTGTCAATATATCAGATAAATGGTTAGTATCTAGGATATACAAAATATCCACAAAATTAACCCTGAGAAACATAAAAACTCTTTAAAAATGAGGAGAAGAAAGGAAGAGACACTCTCTTATGGAAACCAACACATGGACACATGAAAAAAATGCTCTTCATCACTTATAATTAGGTAAACCCAAATTGAGATGACAATGCCAGTGAATCAAATATCAAAATATTGGGAAAATCTCTGTTGGCAGGGATGTAATGAACAAAGAAGACTCATACACTGCTGTTTGGAATGCTGTTTTAACAGACTGGAAAACAGTATGGAGGGTTCTCAGTGAATCCAAAATTGAGCTGTCATATGACCCATCTTTTAGACAACTACTTTTAGTTGTCTAGCTACAGGACTAAAAACATTCATTCAAAATGATATATGCACTGGGGCCGGAGAGATAGCTTGGACATAGGGCGTTTGTCTTACATCCAGAAGGACGGTGGTGCGAATCCCAGCATCCCATATGGTCCCCCGTGCCTGCCAGGGGCAATTTCTGAGTGCACATCCAGAGTAACGTCTAAGCCCTGCCGGGTGTGACACAAACACCAAAAAAAAATGATATATGCACAACACTATTCATTGTACTATTCAGTAAAATAACTGAGAGTTAGAAACACCCTAGATGTTCAATGAGATGAGTTATTCGTGAAGATGTAGTACACATATGCAATGGAATAATGCATCATTGCAATCATATAATCTAGTAATTAGCTGTAACACAGATGTAACAGGAAATATGTTAAATGATGTAAGCTAGAGGTATAAATATGGGATTATGTCAACTTTATGTTTTGTTTTGTTTTGTTTTGTTTTGTTTTTTCAAAATAATTGTTTGAAGGAACGTAGTGGTTTAAATGGAGCTTTTCTCTGGCATTCTTGGCCCAGATTATTGTGAGGAGGATGGAAATTGAGTGGAGGAGGAGAAAAATGTGAAATAATGGAAGACAGAGGTCAAAGGGACTCAGGTGTATTGAGTGTGCTAAGAAAAGTCAGAGCCAACTATTCAAACTATGGAATCAACATCGATCTAATCATAAGACCCAAACTTTACCAACTAAACTTAAAAAGGTGCCTGTTATTATGACAGGCTGGGGCAGGAGGAGGAGATATGTATAGAATTGACTTCCAGGAATATTGGTGGAGGAACATTGACATTGGTGTGGTTGGTGCTGAACTAGTGTATGGCTAAACATTAACTATAAATAATTGTAAATAATAATGATTTTAAAATATTTCATTAAAAAGATAGAATTCACTGTGATATCAAGCAGCGTGTGCTTTAAAAGACAGACCTGAAGTCTATTTTGGCATTACTCTGGATAAATTATCATGGAAAACATTAGGTATAGTCCCTGTAAATATTGAACACAAGAAAATACCAAAGAGGACATTTAGGTAGGGGAATGTTCTAAATAAGAATATAGCTATTGGGTACTAAAATAATTGATAGAACTCTCTTTTATATCCCAATATCTAGACATATACTGCCCAGCGTGATATTTATTAGCCAAATCTGGCTAATGAACTAAAATAAAATGAAATTCTGGGACCTTGACTCTAATAGTGGCTTTCTGAATATTCAGTATCTACATGTAGCTAGTTGTTAATGTATCAGTTGATCTCATAATAATAGAAAGTTCTAATAGATATCCTGAAGAAACAGCCACCAAAGATAAATCTGAAGAACTCTTCTCAATAACATTTAAAACATTAGAATAAGATTCCCAGACACTAAAGTTAGAATCAACTACTGCAAATCTGCTGTCAGTCTTATCACCTTCCACCACTGATCTTGCCACGATATAAAAAGAGCATTGAGGGGCCCGGAGAGATAGCACAGCGGTGTTTGCCTTGCAAGCAGCCGTTCCAGAACCAAAGGTGGATGGTTCGAATCCCGGTGTCCCATATAGTCCCCTGAGCCTGCCAGGAGCTATTTCTGAGCAGACAGACAGGAGTAACCCCTGAGCACAGCCAGTGTGGCCCAAAAATCAAAAAAAAAAAAAAAAAGAGCATTAAATTAGTCTCTCATGGTCCACTCTCAAAAGTTAATTTTTAAACTAGAGTCCATGAAATATATGAGAAAACATGTTTCTATCCTAGACATTTGTGTTGATTCTTATGTTCTTTTCTTTGTATTTAAGGTTTTTCCTCTCGCTTACTGCTCTAAGATGTCTGTTTCTCTCTCTCTCTCTTTTTTTTGACATTTTGATTACTATATATCTTGGTGTTGTTCTATCTTGTATTCCTGTAATTAATAGAGTATTCATTTTTGTTCCTTAGGTCCCTTACAGTTTCTTTCACTCTTTTGTCTCATATTTTTGACTTCTTTATCATTGCTGGCTTGTAATTTATTTTGATGTTCATCTTTACAGTTCTCGTCCTGTGCTATTCTGTTACTACATCTGGTTATTGTCATCTTTAGCTCCTTTTAATCCCATTTGTAAGGTTTCTTTCACCTTTCCAAAGCGTTCTTTCTTGAATTGCTTGAATTTCTCATCTATTGATTGCTTAATTTTATTAGCTAATGCTTCTTTGATTTCTGTTGTCAATGGATTGAGCGTTGATTTATTCCTCATCAATTAGCTCAAGTATCTGATGCATGGGCAGATTTGCTTAAGTTTTTCTCCTTATACACAACTGGAGGTGAGCTCCTTAGTTTTCCCAATGTTCTTTTACATTTTTCAGTAATGGTGGAATGTCGGGTTTCCTATTACTTGAGAGGTGGTCTGTTGAATTGTCCACTCAATAGCGACTACTAATACCCTTCCAATGCAAATTATTTTCCTAACCATGCAGGGTTGTTTGAAATTGAGAAATTGTAGGCTAATTACTTTGGTTGATTAAGTGAATTTTGAGGCTATATATTGTCTGAGAGATAGAAGTGCTATAGCATACTGTTCTGGAAATAGAGTTCTATCTTAGAATGTCTTCACATGTGTGCAGGACAGATAAATGTCAAAACTGGCAACTTTCTGGCTCAAGGACTTGGGAAGAGGAAACAGTATAGATAAGGGACTTAGATTCTAAACTGAATCATGAAGTTTCAGCTCCAGGAGAAAATTCTTGAATCTGTTGTGGTTCTCAGGGGAAAAGCAGATTAATATCTCTCTAAGTATATATTGGCAAATATAGACATATAAATATCTGGACATAGATACAGATATATGAAGAGAGAAATCAATATATAAGTTCTACATTAAATTACTATGACAATTTAATTATTTTAATTCTTAATTTTATATTTATTGATTTCATTTTGATAAATGATAGAGGACAGGCACATAAATTCATTTTCACTGATATGATAATTTTGCCATATTTTTATTTGAATTTGCTATGATGCATAAATTGATTTTTCATTAATCTTTCTTTAAATATTTAACTTGTAAAATGTGTGACCATCTTAGAAAATCAAATTCCTAAAAATTTAATGTTTATTTCTAAAATCTTTATATATGTAATATGTTTCACAACAATTCATTTAGTTTATATATGCCCAAAACAAGAACCATATTATTCAAGAAAATGTAACTTACTATCTCAAGAAGTATGTGTTCAATATTTCCAAACACTTTACTTATTGTTCCTAGAAATAGTCCAGACCCATCTTAATTTTATCATTCCTATCTATGCAATAATAATACTTCAAGCAAATTTATAGAATTTACTTGCTCTGAATGTCTGTAAGTTGAATAGCTTCTCTAAATTATATAGAATTAGTTAGCGGGTATAATTTGCATTTGCTCTTCAGTTCTTCCTGTAGAAATATTAAATGTTTAAATGTGAGCCATGAATTACATTTGAAAGTAATTGTAGCTTTATTGGAAATCAATACCATTTCCGGTGGAATTTTTTCAGTACTTATTATAAATACTATAGCCAAAATAGTTTTTTTGGGGGGACCACACCCAGTGACACTCAGGGGTTACTCCTGGCTATGCGCTCAGAAGTCGCTCCTGACTTGGGGGACCATATGGGAAACTGGGGGATCGAACCGCGGTCCGTCCTAGACTAGCGCAGGCAAGGCAGGCACCTTACCTCCAGTGCCAGGCAGTCCGCCTGGCCCCTAGTTTTGTTTTGGTTTTGGTTTTGGTTTTGGTTTGTTTTTCAGCCACAGCTGGCAGCACTCAGGGGGTTACTCCTGACTTTGAGCTCACATTTCGCTCCTGGAAGGTTCAGGTATCATAAAAGATGCCAGGAAAAGAACCCGGGTCTGTTTTAAGTTGACTGAGTGCAAGGCAAATGCCCACCACTGTGCTATCATTCTGGCCCTCCAAAATAGTTTTTTAAACATGACTGGTAGACTTCAGATCACCTAGTTCCATTCAGGTCAATCCCAATTTGAGAATATAAATCAACATAGTGAACTTACCTGGAAACTTCAAGTAAGTTGCAAAAACACACAGCTTTAGAGGTGGAGAGTTTCTATTTTTGTCTGAGGGACTAGAAGAAACACTGGTGACATATCATTGTTTAAATAAAAAAATTAACAATTATGTTTTAAGTCCCTAAATTATTTTTGACAGAAATCAATAATATCTAATTTGTGATTTAAAGTAAAACCTTTAAATTTATGATAGAGACATAAATTAATGAAGGTATAGTTGTTGTTTGAGGTCTTTGCATTTTTGTTGAGTAAGTCCAATTAAAATACCTGGTCTGTAAAATTTTCTGTAAAATGTTTCTATAAAACTTTCTGAAATTATTTTTCTGCGTTTGTCTCTCCTTAAGATAAAAAGTGCATATGTTATATTTTATTCTATTCTATTATTATATTTTC
>PVKC010000580.1:0-63755 GCA_004027635.1 Crocidura indochinensis | reverse complement strand
TATTTTATTGAAGATTGCCAGAAATAGGAGCCTGGTGACAATAAAGAAAGCCTCATCCTCTTGCGGCCAAAGTTGAGACCGTGAACTTGCATATAAACCAGAGTCAGCTCAGAGTTGTCCCCAACAGAAATGAAGTTCTGCCCTTTCTGCCTGGGTTGAGATCTAAGGGTGAACTGCAGGCCAGGTATCTATGCAACACCTAGGCATGGTTTCCTGTCTCCTTGACTTTGGATCCAGATTTGCCATGTGGGAGCATGTCTGGATGTAAGTTCTTTAGAACTGCCACATATCTCAGAAGGGATAGGGGAGCGACCAGACTTTGTTAAGACCAAGACACCAGCATTCTGATAGCACTACCTTCCCTTTCCTCTTCCCAATAGTTTCCTCCCACTGGCCACTAGTGTGGCCAGAGAATTCAAGAGACCCTTTTGGAGAGCCCTGAGCCTTGAAATCAATCATTTACATGATGGGTTAAAGCCCAGCAAGGTTAGGCTGACACTCCCTCACCCAGCTCCATATGATGAGGGATGTTAGGAAGATTTTCTGGTTTAAATGGACTTTACAGGCTCTTCTATGCTATTCATAAAACAGGCCAATATTTTCCTAGCTATGTGCAGTGGGGTTATGACAGTGAGGAAGATGCATTCTTGGGGGTGGGGGACTCCTGACACCATGGCAGATATCCAGCTACCAAACCCTGATGCTGATGATGAGCACGGGGTGCCAGGCAGGAAGAGGGCCTCAGGCCTGCTGAGAAATGGTTTGAGGATCCCATCTCACACTCTCATACACCAGCTCTGAAATTCATTTCTGGAGTGATGGCATTGATGCTGACAGGTGCAGGACAGACAGTGCTATTGACTGGGATTGAAGTGGAGAAAGGGCCTCCTTCCAGGTGAGGACACAGTGATAAAGAGTATAGGGTAGGTCAAATAGGCTCTCCAAAAAGGAAGGGCTTTGAGAGAGAAGAGGCGTTGGATTTTGTCTTAAGAAAAAAGGGAAACCAAAGGCAGTGTTAAGTGAGTGAGTGAGAGAGAGAGAGATAGAGAGAGAGAGAGAGAAAGAGAGAGAGACACTTCGATTTGCATTGGAACAAATCTCCTTTTAATCAATGCATTGGGAAAGGGTATTGTACAATGCATGATTGCATTTCAATCATGAACAACTTTGCAATTGTGAAAACAAACAAACAAACAAACAAAAACCAGCTTAAATTAATGATTTTTTAAGAGTGTGGATGAATTGAAGGTGGCCTTGAGGCCCACAGAAGATGACAATCTAAACAGTGAGAACTGAACAAGCATGTGTGTTCTAAGGAGAATCCTGAGCCCAGTCCAGCACCAGAAGAGTCTTCAGTGGTTTCTTTCACTTCATCTCATTCATAGACTCAAAAGCAGCATCCCCAGAATCACCAGCTATGAGAACAAAATAGGTCAGTGCTCATTCCTCCTCATTCTCTCCAGGCTGGAACTTTGGCAGCACATTCCCAAATAGTCACTGATTTCTTTATCCCTCAAGGAATTGGGACCCAAGCCACCCCCATTTTCCTTATGAATAAGGAAAATTCCTGCAAAAAGAAATTAAAGAGTCTGGTATGAAGTCAACCAGCCAAGGAGACTCACCAAAAGTCCTCCAACTAGGGCCAGAAGCCATGTGTGGGAATCTTTGCATTTGTTCCCTCCCTATCTGGACACCCTTATCATTGATTTACAGAACACTAGTGTCTCTCTTTGGCTCCCTGGTCCCAGGAAAGGGGTTTACAAACTTCAGTTCTGTAAGCACAGTGTTACTGATGCATATCAAGGTTGAGACCACAATAGACACTTAGTACCAGGTAAGCGTCAAAGGAAGCAGCAAAGTATTGAACAGCCGGGTGCTAGGCAACTAGTAGATAGAATCCATGTCAGACTTGGTGACAGAGGGACCTCTCTGTGGTATTTTAAAAAATTATTCTATTATTAGTTGACAACATTAAAAATGTCAAGGGGAGGGACTGGAGAGATAAGATTGGACAGCCTTGTGGTAAATTACCTTGCAGAAGGCCAACATTGGCTTTATCCCTAGCACCCCCAGGTGATGCCCTGATCCCCACAGGAATGATCCCTGAGTGCAGAGTCAGGAAGAAGCCATGAGCAGTACCTAGGTGATCCACAACAATGACAAAAATAGAATCATGGGGGCCGGAGTGATACCACAGCAGTAGGGCGTTTGCCTTGCATGCGGCTGACCCAGGACAGAGCGTCCCATATGGCCCCCCAAGCCAGAAGTGATTTCTGGGCATCATCAGGTATGGCCCAAAAACTAACCACCCCAAATAAAAAGAATCATGGGATCGAGTGTAGAGCATCCTAGGTGTGGGTACAGAAGTTGCCATGAGTTCCATCAGAATCCAGGATCATACTTACATACATCCCAGTCCCCAGAGGACCCCCTCTCTGTGCATCTGCCCTTTCATTTTAGGACCCAACAACATTCTCTGGAGTCCTGAGTTCTCTTTGTGTGTTGCTTGCTTTAGGAACACATCATCAACTTGTGGGGTGGGACTCTCTGCTCCTCTCATTTCCTGACTCAAATCGCTGAGCACACATTGGTCAGAACATCCTCCCCACCACCCAATTTTGTAGATGAGCCTGTGAACACTGCAGATGATATTCAGTCACCAGGGCCCAGGTGTCATGACTGGTGGAAGTGAAGGCCCCATCTCTTTGCCTGGAGACTAGTCTACACCCCAGATGCCACAGCCAGCTGAGGGCCCAGCTCTGGAAAGACCTATGGAACAGCTACGTGCCTCCAACCACAGATCCAAAAATTGTAATCACACTGTAAGGCATACAGCCTTGGGAAAAATTCATGACCAAGAGGAAAGCAGTTCCAGAGGCCTATGCCTGCTTCCAGCAGAAAGAGGGGAGTAGAGCACCCCAAGGCACCACTCAAGCCTTCCAGGGTCCCTCACACGTGTGGAACTGAAGCATTTCCTCCAGAAATCTTATTTTATTTGGTTTTAATTTCTCTTTTGGTTCCTCCAATTGACATGAACAATTCATATCCTGTGCAATGCGGATGGCAGAGCTGCGCTTCTCTCTTTTGTGTCTCTACTTTGTTTTTCAGTTTGTTGCAATAAATCTTTAATATGGACTGAATTATGAATTCTAAATAATTGATAGAGCAGATCGCAAATGCTTCCTACTACAATCCTGTAACAGGCAAAAACTTTGGGGGCTGGGGTTCATACACTCAAGATCTCCAGCCTATACCGCACCTCTTTTCAGGTCACCCCACCTATATCTGAGGGGCAAGGGATGTGATGAGAGTTCATGTGAATGGATAATGTGGAGGCCGGATGTGGTCAGTGATCCTGCCTGGACTGAGTCAATGCCAATGGCCCATCACCAACTCAGAGTCTGCAGTGAGCTGAGATTTTTGGCAGAAGCAATGGCTGTGGTGGAATATGAGTCTTTACAATGGCGCTGGCTGTTATGAACTCTCAGCCTTCACAATGGCATTGATGGGACTGGAGTGACAGTACAGCAGGGAAGGTATTTGCCTTGCACAGGACTAACCTAAGTTCAATTCTTGGCATTGTATATGGTTCCCCAAGCACCTACAGGAGTAATTTCCAAGTGCAGAGACAGGAGTAACCCCTGAGTTATGTGCCTTCCCCTCCAAAACAAACAAACAAACAAGAAAACACAATTTCATTGATGGTGGTGGAAGTGAACCTCCATAGGGACACTGGCTATCATCTCAAGAAATATGTCGTGGAACAGTAAAGGAAACATTCAGTTAGCACAATGAGCATCTACCAAGAATCAAGCATCAACTTGAGCAAATCGGGTTTCTCCCCAGAAACCAGACCCTCCACTATGTGGAACCTTTACTTTAGCTGAGTCACTGGTACTGATGCTTTTGTTTATTTATTTATTTTTGGCTTTTGGGTCACACCTGGCAGTGTTCAGGGGTTACTCCTGGCTCTGTGCTCAGGAGTTGCTCCTGGGAGACTCAGGGGACCATATGGGATGCCAGGATTCGAACTACTGACCTTCTGCATGCAAGGCAAACTCCTTACCTCCATGCTATCTCTCCAGCCCCAATACTGATACTTTTTTTTTTTAGTTTTTGGGCTACACCCGGTGACGCTCAGGGGTTACTCCTGGCTATGCGCTCAGAAGTCGCTTCTGACTTGGGGGACCATATGGGAACTGGGGAATTGAACTGCGGTCCGTCCTAGGCTAGCACAGGCAAGGCAGGCACTTTACCTCCAGCGCCACCGCCCGGCCCCCAATACTGATACTTTTAAACAAGTGTATGGTAGTACTTGTGATGCCACAGAGGGAGGAATGTGATGTGCCCATCTTTGTGTACATTCAGCACCCACAGCTCAGTGATGCCAAGGACATGGAATGGGAGGGTCCTGGACCCCAGAGAATACAGAGGGTAGAATGGCAGGTGCTGCAGAGGGGTGGAAAACTGGGGTGTGCAGGAATGAGAAAGTCATATTCAGGGTTGGGACATTTCAGTAAATAATAGGGTTTGAGGGGCCAGAGTGGTAGCACAAGTAGTAGGGAATTTGCCTTGCACACGCTAACCTAGGGCAAACTGGGGTTCAATCCCCTGGCGTCCCATATGGCGCCTCAAGCCAGGAGTGATTTCTGAGTGCATAGCCAGGAGTAACCCCTGAGCGTCACTGAATGTGGCCCAGAAAAGGCAAAAAAATAAATAAATAGGGTTTGGCAATGCAACAGGGAGCCCCTTCTGATGCAGTCTCTTGGGATGGGCTGTATGAGTGCTAGGCCTTGGTCCTTCGTTTTGTGAGCTGTTACTACCACTTGGCATTGGAGACTGGGAATTTCTTCTTCAGCTGTCCTTGGATTAACAATGCCTGTCCGCTCTTCCTTGGGCTGCATGAAGTTGGGAAAATAACCACCTGATTTCTATTTTTGTTTTTGAGGCCACAGCAAATGGTGCTCAAGGATTACTCCTGGCTCTGTGTTCAAGAATAGCTCTTGGTGGGATTGGGGGACTATAGGAGTAGCTGTAAATCAAACTCTGGTAGGTCAATGCAAGGCAAGAGCCCTTCCCTCTGTATTATCGCTCCCATATCATATCACCTAATTTATGCCTATTTCTCCTTAGCCCCCTGCTGCTCCCCACATTCCCTGCAATCTGCTTCTCCTCTCAAGCACCCCCTCACACTGGGCACAGGTGTGCATCTTCCCTTTCTTGGGATCAACCCACAGACTGCAGCTGGAGCACACACATCCCTACAGTGTGCCACCAGCTGTTTTCCAAGTTCAGTCATGCAACTGTGCTGACCCAGAGTCAAAACACTGTCCCCAGGGTTTCAGAGGTCCCATCCCAAATGGACCAATGAGTTTGATGCGATTAATCAGGAGCTTCCTTTGACAGCCGGCAACACAGATGCCAACGATTGACGGGATGGAGAAGTAGTCCATGGAGGTGCCTGTCAACAGAGCTCAACCCTCTCCCTGGAACAAAGTCCACAGGGCTGTCTTCTCTGCATCTCCCTTAACCATCTCTTATGGCAGCTGTTTCATCTTCCCTCTCCTTTCTATGTACCAAATATAGGGACTTCCAGACATTGAGGAGTCATATATCCCTCCTCAGTTTCCTTTTCTTTCTGACTTTATTCTTTTTTTGAGCATAACTTCTCTTCAGTCATCTAAGACAGCTGCCTTAGAGAACCCACTGGAGGAATGGGCAGTCTGTTATAGAAACCCCCTCTATCCAAGAGGGAGACAGACACTTAGAAATTGCTGATGGGGAACAGGATAGACCAGTTGGCTCTCTCGCTCCCTGAATCCCACTTCCTATTTACTTAATCAATATGTCTGGGGAAAGAGAGTTACTTTTGCAACATTGAAGGTACCAGCATCTAGAAATCAGGGGGACATTATATAGAAGGCAAGGACTTTTTTTTTGATTCCTAGAATGCTATACAAAGAGATTAATTTACAAGTACCTCATATTCTTTGTGGGATACTTTTCTGTCCTTCCGTGGATGAGAAAGCCAGGTTTATGTTTAAGAAAAATTATTCCAGTTTTTTTTGTTCTCTTTTTTTGTTTTGTTTTGTTTAATTTTATATACGGCCAGCATTTAAAGCTGGTGACAAAGTTTGAAATAGACTGACATTTTTAAGTGGTAATTTTCAGTCTTTTTCGTTCTGGAACTTGCAAATTCTAGATGAAAAACATTTGGAAACACTGAGACATTTAATTTTAGCTGAGCGAGCCACATGATCCTTATGAAACATCTATTTTGAGAACAGCAACAGAGAATTAAACCTGACACTTTTTATTCTTGTCTACTACCTTCCCCGATAAACAAAATACAATTACAAACACAGGGAAGTGGCTTTTAAGGATACTCGGGAAAGTGAAATAAGGGAAGGTTCCTCTAAGCTGATGCAATTTAGCTGTCACTATGTTTTAACAGAAATCTTTAGTTTATTCATAAATATTTTATTGGGATCTGGGGTGTCAGTTTAAAGTTTCATGAAATCACATCAGAATCCCCCACTAGGGCCACTATTTGGAATTGGATTCCAAAATGCTTTTTGTCTTGGGTTATACTTTGGGAGTTGCTCCAGATGGGATGGGCAGAGGGCTATAAACAGAAATGAAAAAGAGATTACTAGATCAGAGAGAAAGCAAGCACAGCTTGGGAAAGGGACACTCGGCCTTGATGGAGAAGTACCAGTAAGGCCTGGAGCCCTGTTCCCAAGATTAAAGCTCAAAGTCCCCCACAGCACAGTCCCTCCTAGAGCATCAGCAGGGGATGTGCATCTAAGCTGCCTCCCTGGGAACAGGTAATATGACATATAATTCCCACTGCCTCTTGGAAACAGGCTAAGCTTCTAAAATTGCATGAAAATGTTCAGTGCGATGGCTGCAGCAGAAAATGCAGTAACTGGGTTAGAAAGAGACTGAAGAGACTGACAACTGGTTAAGAGATAGAAGAGAAAGACTATCAGTATTTCTGCCCATCTCTCTCTCTCTCTCTCTCTATATATATATATATATATATATATATATATATCATCCATCTATGCAAACACACAGGAATCCTCCATTATTCACAAAAGAGATAACAGTGCAAAGGTTGTGATTCAGATTCTGATGAATGATATCCAAACTATTTTGTGGGTGTGGGGCCACACTTGTTCCTGCTCCAAGCTCTGCACTCAGGAATTACTCCTCCTGGCAGTGCTCAGAGGTCCATATAGGATGCTGGAGAGCAAAGTCAAGTTAGCCACATGCAAGACAAGAACCTTATGCTCTCTGTCTTATCTCTTCAGCTCTAATAGCAAAACTCTGAGCTAAATATCACACTTTTTCTGAGGCCAGAGAGACACAACAGTGGGTAGGATGTTGGCCTTAATTGCCGCCAAACTAGGTTCAATCCCCAGAACCCTATATGATCCGCTGAGCCTGCAAGGACCAAAGATAAGCTCTGAACACTACAGGACATGGCCTCTTAAACCAAAAAGAAATTAGGTTTCGTAGAAAGATATTTCAAATAAATACCATCATTACCCAAGGGCTGAGAAAGCCCTCCCTTTGCTAAATTCAATTTTCATTAGGAATGGAAGTGCCTCATCACATTTCTGTGGGAGAAACTCTTGAGCCTTCACAAGCCTGGGTTGCCCCCCAGCCTGCTCAATTCTTTCTATCTTCTACCCACCACGCCACACAGCTCAGAAGGTAAAGTAGGAACTGAGTACTAGGCCATTCACTCTGCAGAGGAGAGCGGCAGAGTAGGGGTCCACGTGAGCTCTGCAGAAAGATTTTCTTAGCCCAGAGACACAGCAGGAAGCAGATCCACAGGCGCTGGAAGAGCCAGGAACAAAGGGGAACAAGGGCTTGTGATGTTGGGGCATCACATTTCTGACACCCCACCAACATGGTGAGCCTTTCTGAAGCCTCCCAGCTCTCAACTTCCTAAAGAGAGCCCAGAGCTGGTTCCTGTCTCCTTCTTACCAAGAGCTCTTTAAAGGGGCTGGTGCTATTCTTGGAAGTTTATTGTCTAAACTGCATCCAATTACCCATTTTTATTGTGGCAGAAATGAAAACTCTCAGGCAGTTTTCAGTTTCTTCAGCCAGGGGTCAGTGAGTTTGCATGAAATAGCAAAGTTAAGGGTCTCAGAAAGACAACAATCACCTACAAATTTTCCAATGGCCACTCACATTTCATTGCATTTAAAGGACATCAAGACGAGTGATGTAGCTCATCCACCTGGTCAGATCACACAAACCCTATCAAAATTCCAAGGAGAGAACAAATAAAAACATTTCTCAGTTCCTTCACTGCACCAGGAACTGTTCTGCAGTATCTCAGCCTGAGAAAAGTGACGTTAAGGGACAGGAATGAGGCAGCTTTTAAGGCAGCCTGGCTGTACTCTCTGCGGAGTGACCACATGCTAGTGCACAGGGGACAAGGTTGGGCACAGCTGGCCACAGGCCAGTACCCACTCCAGACATCTGCAGGACTGTCTTGCACGTCAGTGTGTGATGCCTGAATGAATAAGGCAAAGGTGATGTGTTCAAGAAAAATATGGCATAACTGGTTGGTTAATAAAGTTGAGAAGATGAAGCAAGGAAACAAATGCTACCAGGCTGTGTGATTTGGAACATGATTCCAAGCATGTAAAAATTCAACATTCAGGGGAAAGAAGTGAGACACAGAGAAGAAGCTGGATTTCTAGATTTCAAAGATTCTAGCTTTTCTCTCTTTCTTTCTCACATACACATGTGTACACACACACACACACACACACACACAGAGGCACCCTTTCTTCCTTTCTCTCATTATGTACATAGTAGCATTGGGTTAAAGAACCAGCAGGCTTTGGAGTCTGGGCAGCCAAGTCTACCTCTATTTAGCTCCCACTACTTGCATCAATTAGCCAATTTATTAACAGCTGAAAGATGCAATTTTCTCATTAAAGACCATCGCCCATCTTGCTCCATTGCCACCAGCGTGAATTCTCAGAAAATCTCAGCTGAGCTCCTGGTTTCTGTGCCGTGATTTGCTTCTTGCTACAAATACCATTGCAGCTATTACTGTTAATACAGGAGGACATTCGCACCACCTTCCACTCTGTGCAGCAGCAGGGCTTAATTGAAAGTTGCTAATGAACAAAAGGCTGTTCGAAGAACTCCTGCCTTCAATAGAAACCACTTGGATGCAGTGATCCAAGAACAGATCGGCCAACTAGACATAGGTTTGTCCTCAAAAAGTTCCCAGACTTCGCAAATATCCACATAAGTTTGCAGAAGTCAAGGCACAGAGTTAAACATAGCCACGGGCAGCAGGAATCTGCTCATTGCTTTCAATTTCCTATTCAGGGCCCCACTGAAGGCGCTAATTGTTCTTTACACTTGCACCCCAGGTTCCAGTAACTTCTCAAATAGGACAGGAAGTGGGTGTAGAATGCTCAAAAATTGAAGCGATGGTGAACATAAGAACCACCGGAATCTATACTAGGAAGAAGGAAACAGTATAGACCCTCCAAATCTGGCATTGGTAGCCCCAAGAATGGGGGACAAGGTCATTTAATGTCTTTTCAATATGTGATTAGCTTCACCCACAATAACCACTGTCAGGATTTCCTGCAGCTACTTCACTTGAAGTTTCCCCAAAAGCTTCCCTTGGTTAGTTTCTGTCTGAACAATTTTTTACTTGGGAGTTTGGAAGTTTTTTTTTCTCTTGTGCTTTGTTTGGTCTATGAGTGCCTACTGTGCCCCATGGCATGAACTGTCCACACGTACCCAAAATCATCTTTCTTCCATTCATGCTATTGTGAAGTTGTTGGCCAGAAGGCTTGGTTTGCATGCCTGGAGATTCTTAATAAGGCAATACCCTTCTGGAGCCAGAGTGGCAACACAGCAGGTAGGGTGCTTGCCTTGCATGTGGCTAACACAGGTTCTATCCCCAGCAGTCCACAGGGTCCCCAAATTCTGCCAGGACTTATCCCTAAGTACTGTCCAGTGTGGCTTCTAAACAAACAAACAAAAGAGGCAATACTTTCCTCAGAAGACCATCTGGTTTTATTTCTGTTCTGTTTCTGGCCTAACTGAAAAACAAAACAAACAAACTGAATAAAAAGCAAAGGCACAGAACATACAAAGCATTAGATGCCTTCTAGGAAACTCAGTGTAAGAATTGAAAGCAAAGAGCTGAAGCTCACAACTATTCCCGTAGCATTAACAGAATATTCAGTCAGCATTGGGAAGAGTGAAAGGCCATAGAAGGGGAGCTGCTAGGTGGACAACGAGGCAGGCTTGCCAGTATGAAGCAGGATGCCTCCTATATCCCTAAGGCTGGGATCCCCGAGGAGTTGAGTGAATAAAGAGAGAGAAATGCTCATCATCATCTTTCAGCCATATCTAGTTACTCAGTTAAGCAATGACCCCAACCCTGACTGGCCCTGAAGGGCCCCTTCACCTTTTGGGACAGGTAATCTTTCGTCATCTTTAACTCAGTTCTAGATCCTATCCCCTTGAATGCCCCAACAGATAAGAGCTCCCCAAATTTATAAAGTCACTGAGTCCAATCCAGAGAGGAAGCAGGGCAAAGTGAAGTGTACACTGACTCTTAAATTGTCCACTTGTGTATGGGGTGGGTTATAACAGATAAGGTGCCTTGCATGCAACTGACCCAAGTTCTATCCACAGCACAACATATGGCTTCCCTGAACCAGGAATGATTCCTGAGAGCAGAGCTAGGGGTAAGCCCTCCAGGTGTGTATCCACCCTCTCCCCCTCAAAAAAAAAAAAGAAATAAAAGAAAAATTAGAAAAATTGTCTATTAGGCAAGGACACCTGCCTTCCCCACTCAACCATCAATGTCCAAAGCAAGTCCTGCTGTACAGAGGGCAGAGATCTCCTAACAACTGAACCTTCAACCCAGGACATTTGGAATTCATGTCCATTGCAATGCTGACACATTCCACCACCTTTTCCTGTAAGAAGAAATAGAGGACAAAATTTGATCCTAGCCCTATGCATGTCTCTGCAGGTTCCTTTGTACGTGTCTCTGCAGAAACCTTTGCATGCATCTCTGCAGTATCCTTTGCACATGGTTCTGTAAAACCCGTTGCAATCTAGATGCAAAGGCAAAGTGGTTCATACTCCCAGGTCTACTGCGAATTAGTTATAGGGTTCTGTGTTCTGGACATGGTAAGGCCTTCAAATGCAAGCACATTTCCTTTTACTAAAAGATCATGGAATATCATGGCTCTGCAGCTTCTGGAGTTTCCTTTCCCCTGTTGGCTTTCCTCCAGAATCCTGGGCCATTAGAATAGAGGGGACTTTCAGGTCAGGAAAAATTCACCCGCTGACCTGCAAGGAAGAGTCAGGATAAACCCGGAGACCTCTAAAATGCTCTTTCCACCTCGTGCATCTATGGTATTTCACCCAGAGGACAAATAGCAAATAAAAACTATGTGGAGATAAAATTTCTTGGGTAGACAGATAGTGCAATTGTAGGGGAATTTAATTTCCCCTTGAACCAAAAATGAAACCCCAGACAATAAGTGACTATATAAAGAGAACATTGCTGTCTAAGTGTGGGCATAAGTAAAGCCTCTCTACTCTGAGTCTAGAGTTTTACAGAAAAATGAAATAATTTTCAGGAGCTCCCAGTCCTTCTGTGTCTCAGGACCAATCCTAGGAAAACCAATGGCAGGCAGGGCACTGGAGACAGCAATGGAAGAGCATCATGAGTCCTAATTGCCTTGCGATTTCTTTTGTTTTTTTATAAAAGTGAAAAAAATTTGGTGAAGCAAAATGTTCAAACTGCCTGATGTTCTTGGATTTGAAACAAGACCTGAAACATGAAATAAATGGTGGTGAGTCTTAAGGGGCTTCACAGATCCACAGAACTTAAAAGTGTTAGGAAACATACATACCAAAACAGGCACACAGGCAAACATCCCATACTGAGTAAGAAACTGTGATAAGAATGATGATTCTAGAAAAAAAGATGTGCTTTCCTAATCAGAAAACCAAAGGCTTTTTTTTACCATGATGGTATATGTGGTGACTTGGGGGTGCATCAAGAAATTGAGTGTGTATAAAAAGGATGGATAGATGTGTGTATAGAAAGGATGGAAATAGATGGGGTAGATGGATAGGTGGGTGTTTGTATGGATGGATGGATGAATCAGTGAGTAGGTGGGCAGGTGGATGGATGGGTGAATGAGAAGATGAATGGATACATGGATGAATGGAATGGATGGTGGATAGATGGATAATGAATTGGTACGTGATGGGGGTGGGTAGATGGGTGGATAAAGGATGAATGGAGAATGGAGGGATAGAAGGGAGGATTGGATGGATATGTGAGTGATGGAAGAACATATGGGTGGATAGATACAGGAATGGATTTGGTGGATGGGATAGATGCATTGTTGCTGAATGCATAAATGGGTGAAGAGACGGATATATGTATGAGTGGATAAA
This sequence comes from Crocidura indochinensis, assembly GCA_004027635.1. Lineage (NCBI taxonomy): Eukaryota > Metazoa > Chordata > Mammalia > Eulipotyphla > Soricidae > Crocidura > Crocidura indochinensis. Next base: position 51,272 of record PVKC010000580.1, on the reverse strand, counting down.
TAGCTGTGCAACTGGCTAGAAGCATGGATGGTTGGATGGATGGACAGATGGTTATATGGGTGAATATGTGGATAGAAAGATGCATGAATGGATGGATGGATGGATGAGTGGACAGATGGATTAACAAAGAGGTGGATGGATGGAAATATATTACACAAATAATAAGACATATGCTTAATGGCATATGGAACAGAAAAATACAGAAAAGACTGCCAAGTTTGGGGTATCCTCATTGATTTTAGAGATGCTCTTCTCAAATGCATGAAAAACCCTATAAAAACACAGTCACCCTCTTGACAGAATTTACTCAACTCTTTCTTGCTTTCCCTTCAGAACTTCTTTTACCATTCCACATCAGTTTGCAGCATTACTAGTGACAACACAGATTTTAGACAAGACAGGATAGTCCATCCCTTGGCCATCCCTGTGTAAGGAACAGAATGGGTGGTGGAGGCGGAAGAGGGTGTGAAACACTATACAAGGAACTAGAACAAGCCAAGCACAAAAATGGAAGGGAGACAATGGGTTCAGTGTGAAGCATGGACCTTTAGAAACTGCATCTAAGTCAACAACTAGGATGGGGGAGGCAGCATCCAGCAGCAGGAGCAAGGATATCAAGAGGAGTGGGAACAATCAGGCTGGAGAGACAGTATAACAGGGAGGGTACTCACTTTGCATGCAGCTAACCCAGATTTGATATATGGGCTACTATATGATCCCCAGAAAAATGCCAGTGATTCCTGAGTACAGAGATAGGAGAAACTCCTGATTTGGTACAAAAGAAAAAAACATGGGCAAAATAGGAACCTGGATTAGAACGTAGAAACTCTACTACTACTATGCTCTACTACCAGCCACATTCTGGGTCTGGGCCTGCTCTGTCTTATCAGAGCTAGAGAAGTGTCACATTGAAAAAAAAATATTGGCCCCCTGTGACAGATCCCAGCAAGTGTCTTGAATTCTACTTTATCTCATTCACATTTCTGAGTGTGCCCTTCCCTGATTTTCTAGGAACCAGGACACCTCTTACAATCAATGAATCATCTATTTGCTGGCTCTCTCTCTCTCTCTCTCTCTCTCTCTCTCTCTCACAAACACACACACACACATACACACACGTACACCATATTTCAACAGACACATCACACCATCTTTAATATCTTTCATGCAGAAAGTTCAGTTCCTAACTTCAACTTTTCAGAAGTGATTCATAATTCTTAATAACAAGCAATCAAGAAAAATGCTTTGTTCATTCTACAATGAGATTAGTAATGTCCATGTTTATTTCTGTAATGTTGCACAGACAAATCAGCACATCATTGAATTTCCTACCAGAATTTCAGGACCAGAGAGAGGACTAACGTGAAGGAGCAAATACCAACTATGAACAAGGCTGCCCGGGACATGATCCCCAGAACCATCTAGTTACCCTCAAACCCACAGATGGGGTAGCTATGTGGCCTCTGAGTACCGTGTAGTTCCAAACCATAGAGCTCAAAAGCCAGAGATTGGCCCATTATCATGTTCTCTCCTTCCCGGATGCCATGAATAGATTTCATTTAAAAAATAGAATGTATCAGGGACTGAAGAGACAATATAATGGCTAAGGTGTGTTTGCCTTGCAAGTAGCCTGATCCAGATTAGTTACTGTGTCCAATTCAGAGGGGAAGCAGCACAAAGTAAGATGCATACTGATTTTTAAAATTGTCCACTTATGTGCGGGATGGGCCGTAGCAGATAAGATGCCTTGCATGCAACTGACCCAAGTTCTATCCACGGCACAACATATGACTTCCCTAAACCAGGAGTGATTCCTGAAAGCAGAGCCAGGAGCAAACCCTTCAGGTGTGTATCCCATCCACCTTTCTTGAATATAACCATGAGTGATCTTTGAGCTCAGATGGAGGAGGAAGGTCTGAGCATCATTGTGACATAGCAACAAGAAAAATGTGGTGCTCAGGCCTAAGTCACCATCCTAGTTCTTGCAATGAAAGTCTCAACATCAACCTTGGACCACCAAAGGATATGGAGCCAAGTTAGGATGCGCATATGGAAGCTCCATCAGTATCAGCTAAACCAGTCAAATAAAATGGTGCTGGCTCCAGCTTGCAGCATTACACCCAATCTGTCTAGTGGAGATGTCTGGACTGAGCCATGGGTCCTGGGGAAGGATCACAGGTCTGCTTGGCTGGAGATGTGTGCTGGATCCCAGGAAGTAGAAAAACCCAGAGTCAGCTTTCTCCGTCCTTTACCTTGCCTCCTGCCTTTGGTGACAACTGTTGCTTGAATGACTACAAGGACAAGCATTATGAGAAAGAAAAGGGTCCAAACTTTGGATCAGCAAGTCTGTGTAATAACCCCAGTTTCAGCTTGTTACCTAACCATTAACAGCATATCAGTGTTTTTCTTTAAATCCACCCCAAAGTGGGGTGAGGAAACCAAGCCCTTTGGGTTAAGGGGTTAATGCGCACAAGCCACTCCTCACAGACAATATGTCTCGCTCTCTATAGCCACTGTATTTCCATCATCAGGAGATAGGTCAGCTCTCTCCACAGCGTTATAAGTCGCATGCAGTTGGAACACATCCCCTGAGTCTGGCTCACAGCCCCAGGCCCCTGGCACGGGCAGCAGAGGGAACCTCTGGGCAGCTTGGCAGGGGAAAGATGCCTCGCCTTCCCTGCCTCTGCGCATCCTCCCAGATGCCAGGCAGTGAGGCAGGCACTCACTAGGCCCTGTTTACCAAACACATCACAAATCACCCTTCTCTCCCAGGGGTATCTCCCAGGACACTCTACCCATCTGTTCGGGGCTTTGGCACTCGAGTGAGCCATGGCACCATTTGTACCCTGGGTAAAGATGCTCCCTTCAAAAGAAGACAAAACCTTTATTAAAAACATTTACCATTTCGGCACATACCATGAGCTCCACTTATTTCTACAAAGATGAGGAAAAGTCTGCAAGGAAAAATCCAAGAAAGGGCTGTATTTCCCTAGGGATTTTCCACTCACAGCCTCGGAGAAGGATTCCTATTCCCAGAAAGTGTTATATCTTGTGTTTGGACAGCCGGAGTGTGGGCGCTAAGGTTCCAATCTCACTGCTCAGAGAGAGCGTTCACCCCACAGTCCCTGCACAGAGCAGAACAGCTGGAGGTTGTGATGATAATGATTTCTGTGAAAAGTAAGCAGCAGAGTAACAGGGAGAAGCCACCTGAGGAAGGCCACTGTTTTACACCACAAATTAGAAGTAAATATTCTTGCAGATGAATGTCTAAGGTAGATGTAAATCCTATAAGCCTCCCTCAAGATCTGTGAGCTCATGCATTCATAAAAATCAGCGGGAATTTGAAATGAGTAGTTTGAAAGGCTGATGTGAACCCTCCATTAAAAATCAAACCTGTGGAGAGATATTCCAGTGTGGGATGGCACCAACCTTGCCTGTCGTCAACCCAAGTTTGATCTCTGGCACCTTGAATGTTCCCTTAGGAGAGATCCCCAAATGCAGAGTCATGAGTAAGCACAGAACACAGCTGGATATCATCTCTCAAGCTCCCCCAAAGCTATGATTGAATGAAGATCATGATAGAGAAGAAAGATAAGGGAGTCTTGTAGACATGGGTTTTCCTTGATGATCCCAAGACATTTTTCTCTCATTGCTATTTCATGGAAAGCATCTTCCCCTCATCATTGTTTTGTCCACAACTTCCTACAAAATGACTGTAGAAAGAGCAATTCACTCTCCACCACTCCCCCAAAAAAGAAGAGACATTTTCAGAAAACCATGCTCAGGAAGTCATGTGTTGTAGAATCCAAACCCAGAGATCCTGCATGCCAGGTCTATGATCCAGCCCTTTATTCATTTCCCTGTCTTCCACACATGACTGAAACCCATTAAAACCCCCTCAAAGCTGCAATAAAATCTATCTGAAAACTAGTTACTCAGAATTTCATGACCTCATGCAAATAATATTATTTCTGAGTACCTTTCAGTTAAGAAATGAACCCGTGATTTAGGGGGAAATCATACCTTTCTTGGTTTTGGGGTCACACCCGGCAGTGCTCAGGGGTTACTCCTGGCTCCATGCTCAGAAATTGCTCCTGGCAGGCACGGAGGACCATATGGGGCACCGGGATTTGAACCAATGACCTTTTGCATGAAAGGCATGCTATCTCCCGAGCCCCGAAATCATACCTTTCTATGATGAATGAATGCACCTAGAGAATTGTAAGTAATAAATGCTCTTAGCCCCTCCAAACCACATCCGGTGGTCAAGACCATCCTATTGTAGCTAGTGACAATGTTCAAGTCTTTTCCAAACAGGTAAGTTGGCAGCTGGGTCTTCTATGCTCAGGGGCCATGGGCTCTCATTCCCTATCTTCTTGCATTCTTATTCTTTCCCTGCCTCTTGCTGTTGTTAAGTAAACTCTGAATGAAAATGTACCCTACAAAGCATACCATCTTTTTTTCCTTAACAACCAACACACAGTGTCCTGTTCACATAGGATTTGAATGTATGCACTTGGACTACATCTGTCTTCAGCAAAGTGGATCAGGCCCTGTCTGGCTAACCCATGACTCCATGGCTAACCATGACTCAGGGCAGAGCCAGCACTAATGTTGGCTTCTAGGTCATGTGACATGTATGTCAAGGGGTGTATGGGAGGAAACTAGCCACTAGAGGTTATTCAGGGGCTTGGGAGAAGGAAGGGACCTCTCAGGATTTCTAGCCACTGAACCAGAGGAGACAAGACACCCACAAATCCCATCATCCAGGACTCAGTAGTGGTTCACTTATCACTTCCACATGTAGATCAAGGGCTGGAATTAGCCCCTGGTAGGTCAGGAAGCACTGATCAGGGAGTACAGTACTCTATTGCATGACGAGCACTCATGATGAGAATGCTGAAGGTGACCACATGCTGATCTGTCTAGTGTGTTCACAACTTTATGTTGGATCAACTCCTAGAGCTCAATCATTAGGTATCAGTATTCTGGCTAGAACATGTGTTTTCAAACCCTCCATATTGTCAGCCATTGTCTCTCCAATCCTACCCCTCCCACCACAACACTGATCTTCTCTAGAACTCTTTCTGCTTAAGAGCAAGATCACCCTCTGATTCCTTTTCTTTGATGGCACCAGCCATTCAGATCTCTGCAACCCTCATCTCCCAACTCAGCTCTTGATGGCTCTTGGCTAATCCAAGTATCTGGGTAAGGTTTAAAATGACCACTGACAAAAAGCCTGTTTGAGTTTCACTGGGGGGCCAAGTTCCTTGGATCTCTAAGTGGGCATTTGGAGATAGAAGGAGACAGTTAGATGGATTACTGTCCCAGCTAATAGACTCAGCATGAGTGTATGTGTGAACACAGTTGCTATCCCATTTCAAGTCCAACAGGAATCGTTCTTGCCATTTGGTTAACTTCTTGGAATTGCAATTCTCCTCGTGGTTGAGTGGGAAGGACAGTTCTCATTCTGGTGACCTCCCTGTGGCCGTGTGCAATAAAAATGCCTTGCAAATGCCAAAGCAGCGTGCAAATACAAGATAGGAGGTACAACTCAACTGTCAATGTTGAAGATTCTTACATAATGTGGAAATAACCTGAAATCCCCAGCAAAGAGAAGTTTCTGGTCCCCTTCCCTGCAGGTTATGGTAAGAAAGCTTTTTATGGTTTGCTATCAAGTGCAAGTCAAGTTTCCCCCACTTCTCTGGTTTCCTCTGTCTCTGTGATTTAATAATGCAGTCCATATTGGAAGATGATGCAGTTATTCCAGTTATTAGAGAATCACATTGCTGTGTTCTGCTAAAGGGAAGCAGAGATGAGCTTTGCCTGACGCACACATAAAACTAGATAGAGGCATTCCTCTAAGTCAAGCCATCCATCTCTCTCTAGGACATGTCAACATATGGAATTTATGAAATATGGACTATATTAAAATATAGGATGCACATTTGAAATGTAATCCAGGCAGGAATAAGCTCTCTTCCCCAAATCTGTGTTTCTGTTTTTGGGGTTTTTTATGGTTTGGGTTTGTTTGGGGATTTTTGCTTATTGTGGGTTGGTTTTGTTTTCCCTCAACTGGCCTGCCTATGCTTGTTAAGCATCAGTAAATGGCCGGTTAGGAGGCAAACACAAAATATACATATAAATATTTAAAAAGAAATGATAGCAGAAATATAGCATGCATTTGTTGCGCCACTGGAAAGCTATATTCATTATTCTACAAATTATTCTCCCATAAATATTTCAGAACCTTGAAAGGTTAGACTAGTGTACCCATTACTTGGCTGGTTGAAAGCACTTTTGCATCACGCAATGATGAATTCCATTCCTCTTTCACTGCAGAGGTCTGAGATCCATCTTTTGGCCAGTTTTAGGAGATGGAATCATTACATATTTTTGTCATAATGCACCTAGGCATAAGAGAGAAGCACAGATTGGTGTACAAAGATAACAAGGGCTTCCCTGGCAATACAGCAGGCTAATGTTGTTCTTGGTGCTAGTTTAGAATAAGGAATAGAAATCTAATTGTAAAAGAAACTAATTTGAGAAAGAACACATAGCACAAGGAATTCTTTTATCCCAGCATGTGCAACACAAATACAAGTCTCCTGAGCCTATTGGTTTTGTAAGACTGACTCTTTTTTAGTCAATAAATATGTATTGTGTGCCTACCATGTTGTTAGTATGACACTATATGATGAAGGTATTGGCACATTCAGGATGAATATGGTTGCCTGGGTTTTCAGTGGACTTATGAAGAGGGACTTGGCTTCAATGACCTGTTTTTGCACAGGACACTGACTTATGTTGGGACCTAAATGATACTAATACTGTTTTACTCTTAGGATAGGAGAATTAGCAACAATTCTCAAGAAAAGCTGTATCTAAGTCTAAAATAGATTGTGTTGTGATTCTTTTAGGGTGTCTATAAAGGGAGCTTATGATCATCAAGAAATTAAGACTTCCCAGGTTTAAATAATTGCCATCCAGTGTGGGATGATTCCAGCAGAACAGTCAGGCTTAACCAAGCGACTCTTTTCCTTAAGGGCGACCTTGCCTTGGTCATAAACAAAATTCACAGCCTTTTGCCAGAGCATGAGTTGATGGATGTAGCCATTAGTGGAGACTCTTGGCCTTAGTTCGAATCATGTGGGGTGGCCATGCATTCAGATGGTACCTCCAAGATCACTTGCGATGTAAGTCTCGGTGGACAGGAGAGGTCAGAGTCCTGGATAGGAAGTGTGACTCCAAATACCGCAAATACCTCTAAGCTACTCCCTCTGCCATGAATCATATTACCCAGACAGCTGAAAAATAGCCTGAGACATGAAAGTTGACGATCAATAATGAGCTCATCCTCCTGCACAGAAACCCAGAACTCATGAGGCAGAAGCTGTGTGGACAAATACTCAGGCATGGCATGATTCAGTGACTCCAAATAACTTCCCCTAGTTGTGATATTATGAGCAAAGAACCAGAGTTCTTAGATTCTTTCAATCCCCAGACCAGGTCCTCTACCCATTGGGCACTCACCTAGTCCCATATTCTGGACAACTCCAAACCATCCTGCTGAACAGCAGAAGGCTTGAGGGTTCCAGGTTGACAGCTTTGACTGGTCTGTCACATGATTTTCAGATAATTGCTTGCTTGCTTCAAACTCTCCTTTACCTCTTTAGAAAATGAAGTTAATCACAATCACAGTAATTTAATAAAGATGAAAAAAGAGGGGCCAGAGTGGTGCCACAAAGTGGTAAGGAGTCTGCCTTGCTGACGCTAGCCTAGGACAGACCCAGGGTTCAACCCCCAGCATTCCATGTGGTCCCCCAAGCCAGGAGCGATTTCTGAGTGCATAGCCAGGAGTAACCCCTGAGCGTCACTGAGTGTGGCCCTCCAAAAAATAAGGGAGCATTTTCTTCGTTTATTTGGGGGTTTTGTTTGTTTGTTTTGTTTCCAAGCTCCGTGTTTAGGGATCACTCTTAGCAGTGTGTGGGGAACCATATAGGGTTCTGGGAATTGAACTGGGTCAAATCCGTACAAGGCATACGCCCTTCCCACTGTACTATGGCTCAGATTCCATGCCCTCTTATATTTAAGGTAAATATAACCATGAAGATGAGGGTAATAGTCATGACACAGATGTAGGCATTACATCCAAAATGTTCTATTCTCCAACCTATAAATGAGAAGAAGCTCACAGTTGGTGTAAGATCTTCCAGAATCTCAATAAAAACTTGATGTTTCACTTGGTAGTTTATGAAGCAGATCCATCCCCCACCCCACTCTTTTTTATTTTTTTTTTTTCAAACTGAAAATAATTACAAGCTCATAGCTATAATTCACTGTCATAGCCTTGAGGAAACCTCATGCAATTGAAGAAGATACACATAAAACTGTGATGAATTGAAAGTCTAGTTGAAATATGTAGTTCGAGAGAGCACTTTCTGTTTAATTGCATTCTGCTTACATAACTAAAAGACCTAAATTAAAGCATAATCATGCTTCTAATAATTTCGACTCTTTTTCACTGGCTCCCACAGAAGGAAGCCCAAGGTGTAATGCTAGTGATATTTGAGGAATAAAATAACTAATGTGTAAATTAAATATACATTTTATGTACTTATTTAAAGGGAAAAGGAGGCAAAAAAAATCCCCACTCTTGTCTTGCAGCTTCCTCCTTCAAGAAGATTTGCTCTAGATTCCTGCTACCCTCATTGCAGAGACACTGAAAATTTCCCAAGGAAATAATGCCAGGTACATATTTCAAAAAGTTTGGGTGGCTTTGCATAGCCTCTGAAATGCTGAGGAGAGAGAAGGCGCTCCAGTCTATCTAATTATCTTTATGAAATCTCTCAAAATCAATGGCATTATACTCAAAACCAGCTGCAGCTGGGGAAGTCAAACAGAGCAGAGTGTCACTGAGGTTACAGCCAAGACCGGTTTTCTGTTTAATAGCGCTATTTTTATGGAACTCGGAGTTTTGGAATCTTCATATTTTGTGAACTCCTTGAAGGAGTTCAACAGAATAGAACCATCTGGGCCCACAAAAAATCAATTCAACAATACCTTAGTTTGGGAAGGGGATACTTTTAATTTTCTAAAGACAAAGAAAGAATTCTGGTTTGGAGATAAAACTTCAACTTTGGCTTATAGTGGGTCTAAATTCTGCTACAAGTGACCAAGCACGCAATTATTCTATTATACCTCTCACCAGGGCAAGCAAATGAAAAACACATCCTTATATTCATGTATTGGACACTGACTTCCTACCAAGGGCTCTTACCTTAAACAATGATTTGAATATAAACATTAATTTTTAACTCATCTTCCAAAAAGAATGTTAGGTAATTTAGAAAAGCCAGAACAAGTAGCAACACTTCAACTAATTGAATTTTAGGGAATACAGTTGTCCCTTATCTGTATTTTTCGAAGAGTCCCAGTAAATGGCAATATTATAAATACTAATTTTGTCCAATATAAACATATCTATGAAAAAGTCAAATGCATAAGTTAGGACTGGAGAGACAGTATAGCATGTACGGTGTTTGCCTTATACATAGTTAACCTGGGTTTGATCTCTAGCATTCCCTATGGCCCACCAATCACTGCCAGGAGTGATCTGAGTATAGAGTCAGTAGTCAGCCCTGAGCACCCCTGAGTGTTCAACCTCTCCACCAATAACAGCAAAAAATCATAAATTAGGAAAACATTATCTCTCAATTAGAAGTGAACCATAGTAAATAATAATACGACAATGTTCAGGAAGTATAATAAAAGATCATTGCTTTCTTACTCTATTTCATTTATGTAATATTTTCCTACTTTGGTTTAGAACAGGTACCTGAAGCTAAAGAAAACAGAAAACATGATCGGGGAGGTTATTATATTTTCTAAAACAACACTATGGTCTAATAATTTGAGAAATTGTAGTTGTATGTAATGGTGTCATTTCAAGACATAAGGTGAGTGATGAGGTGAGAGAGAGAGAGAGGTGAGGGGAGAAATGGAAACAAAAGAGCCCTAAACTGATCAGTAGAGGAGAGCTGTAATCATTTATCCAAGATTATTAGGTCTTGAATTGAAGTAATAGAACAGAAGCTAGAGCTAACCCCAGCCCTTACATACGGTTGGCCAGAGTTTGATTCTCAACATCCCATATAACCACTAAGCACCACCAGGAATAATTCCTGAATGCAGAGCCAGAAATAACCATTGAGTAGCATTGCTGGGTATAACACCCCAAACCAAAACAAACCAATAAAAAAAAAACTTATTGTCTTTTTCTCACCAACCACCATGCTGGTCCTAAGAAAAAATGATAGCCCAATTGTTCAGGAAGTGTAACTTTGTTATCTTGTGGGAAATCAAGACAAAAAAAGAGTTACAAGGGTGGGGAAACCAAGTGATAGGAATAGACTGGGTGTGGGGGAAAGAGGTCAGAAAGGTTGAAAGAGACTGAAAGAACCCAATAAGATTCAAAGACTATTTTGGGGGGATATTGAAGATCAGTGGATTCCATGAGGAAAGAGATTTTCAAACACAGAATAAATATTGGTTGGTATAAGAAGAATCAGCTAAACCATTGTCCTCAAGATTCAGAACAAACAAGTGAAGGAGAAAAATGAAGATGTTGAGTTTCACTCCAAAGTCTTATACTTGTCGAATGGGTGGGTACGCTTCTCCACAGATTTTTCTAACATTTAACAAGTGCCTACCAGACACTTAAAACTATCCATGAAGACCCAAGGCCCTAAGAATTGGGGGTCCATTTAGAAGGGAGGGCAATAAAAAACAAACCCTGAATTTTCACTCTCTTTATAAATGAGTTTTAATTCATGCCTCAAGAAGTGAGAGCTTTTTATTAGTGACTGTAAATCTCACAGAGACAAGAAGTTCTGAGATCCTGAAATTGCCTTATAAATTAGTTGCTGGTAGTAAAACAGTTGTTGGGTTTGTTCAGGGACCGAGGTGGGGAGGAATTTGGGTCTTGAAATAATTATTGAACATTGCTGAACCAAATAATTAAACTGTGCTGTAAAATTACAGTTATGGTACTATTCCCAACATCATTTGTTTTGTTTCTCCTAATTTCAATTATGATTTCTTTTTGTTCTTGCTTTGTAAAAGCTACCACCAAACTGTCTGACCTGAAATTAAAACCAACCTGCAAAAAGTTATCCAGGGCAGTTCAATTGGCTCCACAGGCAATTATTTGAAGAACAATATAATATTGTGGAGAACTTAAATCCTTGTTGTAAAGCAGGTTGGGTCTGTATCAAATAAAAGCCTAGATATTTATTGGTATTAAAAGTTAGGCAAGAGCAAGATCTACGAGTCTTGAGGGGCATATTGGAACTCAAGACTGTTTTTCCTAACACCACTAAGTCTCAGGAGCACCCCCAAAGATACTGATGGTTTCCAGTTACCCCCAAAATGTGACTTATTCTCTCTTCCCTTCCTCTATCTTTTGACTCTCTTGACTCTGTCTCTAAAATTCTGGATGGAACAATGATTTCCTGTCCAATATGGACCTCATTTCTCAGGGTCCTCTAAAAGCAGTTATAAAATGTCATCTATCTGATATGATTGATTCCAGTAGAAGGAGATTGGCACCATGACCATTGCAACAACAGGTACTTCATGATGTTGGCAATCCTAAAGGAAGAAGATGAGGAGGAGGAGGATTTGGGGTACAGAGAGGAGAGAAAGAAAATCAATAGAGGGGCCGGGCGGTGGCGCTGGAGGTAAGGTGCCTGCGCTAACCTAGGATGGACCACGGTTCGATCCCCGGGTTCCCCATATGGTCCCCCGTGCCTGCCAGGAGCGACTTCTGAGTGAATAACCAGGAGTAACCCCTGAGCGTCACCGGGTGTGGCCCAAAAACAAAACAAAAACAAAAACAAAACAAAACAAAAAAATGAATAGAACAAAGGGATCTTCCCAGCTTGGGAAACTCCCCTGAGGCAATGAAAGCCCCAAAGTCTAGTGTCTTATACCTACACATCTTCTGTCATTCATTCCACATCCCTTTCACAGTGGGTCTAGAGCTCAAAAAAAATTGGTCCTCCCTTACTGTCTACATGTCAAATGCCTAGGAAAGTGCAGGGCAAGAATCGCCTCCCTGATAATTCTTCTCCCAGATGGGATTCCCAGAAATTGGGAGTACATTTAATTAGTTTGTTAGCCTCAGATGGATGTCAGAGGGGTATGGAGCAACTTACTAAGGATGCAGATTCCATTAGTGACAACCATAACATCAAGAGTCCATGGGCAAGGCTCAGTCCACTGGTATCTGTTCTCGTAGTTCCAGACACTGGGAGGCAAAGCTCATGGAGATAGAGAAGAATATGAAGAAGAAAGAGAGAGAGAGAGGGAGAGAGAGAGAGAAAGAAGATAGACTCAATCTCCCTATCATGGTGTGTTCTCATATGGCAGATTGAAAGAGACGGAGAAAGAGAGAGACTAACTCATAGACAATCTCCCTTTCATGCTGTGTACTCATATGGCATTGTAAGAGAGTGAGAGTGAGGAAGGAAGGCAGAGAGAGAGATATATATATAGAGAGAGAGTCTCTCATTTGCTCTCCTTTTGGGATATTAATCCCATGGGTCTTCACCCCAATTATTTATCATATTCTCTTCAATATTACCTTCTCCCAGCTAGTAACCTAAAAATGATCCTATCCCATCATTTTAAGTATTATATCAACTATTATACTAAATATTACTTAGCCTAATTATTTCCCAAGGGCCCCCAATCCTCAGCTCATCACATCAGGGGTAAAGGTTTTAATCTAGGGACCTAGGAGGTGAAAACACAGACATTTCATCTATCATGCAAAGATGCTGAAAGGGTGCGGTCACAAACTGCCCACACAAACTGGCTGCCCCGTTTGCACACAGGTCTCCAAAAATCCAAATGGGACTGGATAGAAGAGAACAGAAATCTGAACCCAGCCAAGAGAGTTGGCAATGATCCTAACTCTTCTCGGGGCCTGGCAGCCCTTCTAATCTGGTCCCTGGCAGCACTGAGGATGTAGGCAGAGACCCTGGATATCCTTTCCTCGTGCAGGCGTCTGGCGCAGAGCACTCAGGTCCTCCTGGGGCAGCCAGCCTGCTCTTGTTTCAGCCAGTGTCTACCCTCTTAGCCACCTCTGCTGACTGCCCACAAGCTGTTTCTACGAGCTAAAGCTACCGATTTCATCACCAACACGTGTCATTGATGTTTGTTAATATATTATAGACCCTGGGCCCTTACCATGAAATTGGCACCTTGATAGGAAACTCACAGACATGAGTTTTATGTTTTTCTCCACGCTTTATCCAGTGGAAATAGAATACAAAAGGTACTACCATTTTTCAGACTAGAGCACTGAGTTCTCGAACCCGCTAAGTTTCTCCGAAAAAGCAAAAGCTGTTATTTCCAAAGTTCCACGTGTTGGTGCTATAAAACTTATTCTTCTTCTGTTTAATAGGGTTATAGTGGTGCTGTGTAACTTAACCTTCCATCCCAGGCCTTTGTGAGTGAATAAGGGAGAGGGGTATTAGTAACTACACCCCAATAAAGATGTAAAATAGGGTTGATTCTGAGCAAAGCTGGAAGTTATGACACTTGAGTTAGAAGTTATGACACATGGTAGTTGAAAACTGGAACTTCATTCATTCTCTCCTTTTTTCTCATAATTCCTCTTTGAGTCTCAGAAATGCACATCCTTCCAGCTGATCGAAAGTTCTGGTTTCCAGAGGCAAATAGACCCAGTGCCTCATGACTCCAGGTAGGAAACCAGAGCCAAAGACATTCCCAGGACACCCCTTTGCATCTCGGCTCATCAGCAAACTGAGGCTCTTTCAGCCCAACCCTGCACAATATCCTGCTTTTCTTTGCAAGACCAAAGCGGAATTATGCAAAACATCTGCATTTTAGTACCCCTCCAAGCTAAAACCTGATGTTGGAGGAGAAATTCCCTTTGGAATTGCTTGCTGGTTAGAATGCGATCATTGCAATCATTAAATACAAACTCCAAGTAAGCAGGAATCAGAGAATTTTTTAAAAGACCAAACAAGAGAAACACAAACTCGAGGATTGCTTTTCTTCTCCCTTTGATTTTTCTTTGTCAGTTTAAAACAGTGTGACCTTTAGATATTTCCATGAAGCTAATGGCTCTTAAGGACTGTTTCCTTCACTTGGTGCTTTGCCCTCACAGCACTATGCAGAAGTCACCAAACAATTCCTTTGCGCTCAACAAAGCCTTTTATGAAAGATATTTTTGTTATCATGGACTCACTGGTGAACCCTAAGATGTTGAGACCAGATACAAAGCAAAGTATAAAGGATCAGATCACTGCAAGTGTCTATTTTCCTCTCACTTCCTTCAGCCCATCAGAGGTCATTAAACAACAGTCATTAGGCAATAGTCGCTCTGTTTTTTATTACTGTGGTACCATCACTTAACACCTACCAGCTACCCCTCGCACAAGATGGAAGGTGGTAGCTGATCTCATTTGTATTTCACCAAATAGTCAGAAATAATGAGAAGAGATGGACGCTATGAAGAACAACCAGCAGTAAAGATATGCAGAGTCATTTTTTAGTATAAGGAAAAATGCATATTAGGTAAAGAAAGCCTCAGGAAGAGGGATAAATAATTTTATACAAAATTATTGCCTCCTGAATTCTCTAGCAGCCTGCCATTCTCATATTTACCTCAGACTCTTCGCTAGTCCACACTGCTCCCCAATTCTCCCTGGTAGACAAAGCCTTCTTCACGTGATGTAGTTATTACCGAAGGACAACCAAGTGGGTTCACTTTTCCATGCAATGTGTTAATAGAAAGTCTTTTGCTTAAAAGGCAAAAGACCCATCAGAAATAAATAGAATTGCGTGCAAGGAGAGAACTTAATTGTGCCTGGTATTTTCAGTAAACATTTGTAATCTATAGCACTTCCACACAAAAGAAACTCTTCTTGAAAAGTGATAAAATCAGAGCAAAGACGCGAATGGAATGCAAGAAGTCACATGGCCTCATAAATTAGGGGCTATTATGTTGTCCTCATACAGCTGAAGGAAGAACAATCTATCGCGTGTCCATTATTTACTATTAAATAAAAAAGAGATGGGGGGGGGGCACAAAATTTTATGTACAGAAGAATAAAAAGTGGATTTTGAATGCCTGATATTTATGGAACACAGGAGCTTATTAACCATGTATTGAATAAATGTTGGAACAGTGTTTATGTATGGATAAGTAAACAAGATTCAAATGGTGTGAACTGCATCTAGCCGGAGATAAAGACTAGAAGTTACTGATCTGCTGCACATTTCTCTGCATTTTTCATGTTGTCTCCAGTAAATACATATTATTTACGCAATGATTATAAGTATTTGTGAGAGTGACCACTGATATTGGCACCTCTGCTATTGACAAAGACTAATCCTGGGCTGTTAATGCAAAGATTTACTTCTTTACACTAAAGGAAAATTCAAACTGTAACTCTTGTTCGGCTGATATCCATGTCTATAATATCAGGAGGAAAAAAAAAGAATTGACTCTCAACACGAAAGACTCAGAGCAACAAATGCTTCTATTTATTGTGTTCAAACCCACCTTACTGGAAATATTAATTTTAAAAAGGTTGAGCTGAGTAAAACATTCTAGGAAGCATGTCTTTCTTTAGGATGCCAGGCAGTATCAAATGGTTTCTAAGGATGCTTTGGAATTTTCCATTGCGAGTGAAATAATACATGCACAATTAGATTATTGATCTCCAGGCGACACCCCTTTTGATATTATAGCCTAGAATGGCATATATTTTATTCACGAAGAAAACAAGTGATGTAAAGTCTAAAGATGCGATTTTAATTCCACATTTCTTATCTCATTTTGACATCCTGCCCTGACTCTTTGGGGGGTATAACACTGCTATTTCTTTTCTGAAAGGTTCATTTTGTAAAATGATGGGACCTTTGGGGGCTGGAACAGCAGCACAACAGGGAGATCGTTTATCTTGCATGTGGTCAACCCAAATTCGATCCCCAACATCCCATAGGGTTCTTTGAGTCTTCCAGGAGTGATTTCATAGTGCCAAGCCAGAAGTATCCCTTAAGCACCTCTAGGTGTTGCCCAACACCTCCCCCAAAATAGACATTTCAGAGGTAAAACTGTTCCCCTATTCTGGGCCCTACTTGGTCTCTGGCAGTGATGAGTAAACTGTTTTCTGCTGTGAGGATCATTAGTAGATAGATGTGAATGACTAAGGAATGAGCTCAGGTTCCCTTCTGGATCAATGAGCGTGTCTCAGAGGAGAAGAGTTATGGATTCTTTAGGGGAAAGTCTAGGAATCGGGTTATTTGAGAAGGGAATAAATGCTTCAGTTATGGGATGGGAAAAGAAAGTTTCATTCCCTGAAATGAACCTCCCCCCTGACTTCTAGAGAGAAGTTGACCTTTCCAAGATCAGTTCTGTTTTCCACATTTTTAGGCAAGGGAAGAAAGACTTTTCCAGAAAGAACAAAGAGAGGTTCTGTAACATCTAAATCTGAACAGGGTGGGGGAAGGGTAAAAAGAGACAAAAAGAAGAGTGAGGATGTATGTGTGTGTGTGTGTGTGTGTGTGTGTGTGTGAGAGAGAGAGAGAGAGAGAGAGAGAGAGAGAGAGAGAGAGAGAAAATGCAAACTATGAAGAATGTAAAAGCCTAAGGGTAAAGGAAATAGATAGGAGAATTCACCAGCTCGCTCATAAATATTCAAGTGCCAACAAATTATTTGCCATTTCATTTTGGTTCCATTTTGGTTTCTGGGGCTGGAGCAATAGTACTATGGAGGGAGTGTTTGTCATGCATGCAGCTGACCCAGGTTTGATCTCCAGCACCCAATCTGCTCCCCTGAGCACCATCAGGAGTGATTCCTGAGCACAGAGCCAGAAGTAATACCCAAACACTGCCAAATGTGGCTCAAAAAAACAGCTTATGTTCTCCTGTAACTGTACCAAGTGACTGTCATGAGCTATGCTAACCTTCGGAAAAGGGAGGCATTAATTTCCAATATGGGTGAAGCTTCTTTTCTTTTTTTCTTCTTTCCATTTATGGCTGATGGGGATGGGGGCATAGGCAGTGGTACTCAGGGGTTCCTCCATGGTAGTGGGACTAATAGTAAAACATCCCAAGTCCAATGTAGAATCCTTTTTGCAACCCCAATCCTGGCATTTGACCCAATCTTGGCATCTAAGTGCTATTCTCAGCACCTCCTACTATATCTCAATCTGAATATAATTAGGGATCTGTAAAATCCCCTACACACCGTATCTCCAACCCCAGGTGAACAAGTCTGGATCACAGGCATGCATGAAATAATCCAAGCCAGATTGAGGATGCAATATGTGTAGTCTGGCAGTCTTCTACCTCTTATGAAGAGTAAGCTGCCTGCCAGAACTGCCATTTTTATTGAAGACCACCCTGGGTGTGGCAGTAAGAATAGATAGCATAGGCTATCCTGAGCCAGTCACACCCAGGTTTACAAGTAAGACAATCTCTGTTTGGGGGTAAATCCGAGTTGTAAACAGACTTACAAAGGAATCAGAGATGACCTTTGTTTTAAGTAAAATAAGGTGTAACTTAACAGGGATCCCCAAAACAGGTCCTATCTTTTAACTGATGTTTATATGCCTCTCCACAACTGAAAAAGGAACAACTCTAGATGGGCGTTGTGTTGAGGTCAAAGAAAGTGAAAACAAAACATGCTCAGTGTCTGCCTTTGTAGTCCTCTGGCAAATCTCCATAGTGAACTTTGACCTCTCTGCCATTCATTCTTCCTCATCCAGGAGTGCTCACTCTCAAGGTTCCTCATGGGCACAGATATAGATTAATGGCAAACACTCACTCTGGCTATTTTCTCTACTCTCCATCCAGGAGACATGTCCTTGCCCCCAAGGCTCCTGTTATGAGGCTGGGATGTTCCAACCTTAGACAGTTCAGCTTCCCTCTTTCCTGAAATCCCTGCCCATGGGTGTCCCTCCATGCTCGCTCTCTTACAAAAACAACCTTCCAAAAATTCTATTTCTTCTATGAACATGAACAATGCCTCAAACCTCTTAGAATGTGTCAACAGACTCTTTTCCAAGCAGCTCCATCTGTCTTCAAGTGGCTTCCATTCCATCCCAACCCTGTCTATATTCTCCTGTTCTCCAAAGCTCATACCCTCTCTGCTTTTGGCTCAAGCCCTCGCCTTGCCCACAGCATGCACTCTCTACTTTGCTCTTCTTATGGGTTCCCTGAGCCAGTCAGAGCCATCAGATGTCTCTCCTCTGTCTCAGAAATTTTATTCCTTTTGGCATGGAGCCCAAGAGCATTTGGAGGCATCTGATTTCTGACTCTGCTTTATCCAAACCTACTCTAGCATCTTTGTGCTCAACATGTGCATCCTTGAATGTGGAAAACCATGTGGAGAACCATCTTCTCTGGAAGTTTCCCCTTCTCCACCCACTGAGTTACCATCTCTAGGGCTGCCTGGGAATCTGCATTTTCACAATGTTTCCAGAAGACTTTTATGTCCTGAAGAGCTCTAGAGCAGAAATAATGCTCATTTCTCTTTATATCCCTAAATCTTGTTTTTTGTTTGTTTATATTTTGTTTGTTTTGGCATTGCTTTTTGTTTTTTGGGGGGGCTTACCCTGTATTGCTCCAGGGTTACTCTTGGCTCTGTGTTTAGGATTTACTCCTGCTGGAGCTGTAAACACCATACGGGATGCTGTAAATCGAACCTTGGTCAATTGTATGCAAGGCAAATGCCCTCCCCACTGTACTATCTCTCTTGCACCTTATGTCTCTGAATCTTATACATACATAGCAAATGCTGGATAAATCTGAAAACAAAATTAAGAGAAAAAAATTTAGTGCTTCAGCACATTCTTTGGAAGACTTTCTTGTGACTTAATGACACAAACTTATCAGAATTACATTCATTCTTCTCTTTCCTGTCAATTTTCACTGGAGCCCATTAGCTTGCCAGCCATGTTAGAACATGGCCAATTGGCATTCTGGTTCCAGTTTCTCCATGGCATATTACAAGGTCTCCTCAGAGTCCCAGCTAGTGCCAAGCAGAATATGTGTCAATGTTGTTGGCATTTCTGAGTGAGATGAAAGTGTAGGCTGGACACCCACCCAAAAGTATGAGGGTTAGAGAGAAACAGAGAAAAAGAAAGATTGTGTGCATACCAACCCGTTCTTCAAATCCTATTGTCAGTGGGGTTTCTTGTATCTGCTTAGCTGTGACTGTGGTGGACACCAGGACCTTCCCACACACACTTGACCTCCTCCCACACACTGAGGCATCCTGAAGGGAGCCAGCCAATTTGGTAATATGGCCACAGAGGGGCTGTTAACTGGAACAACTTGGTTGTTGAATATGAAATGAGAGCCTTCAAGGCTCACATTGGGTCTGCCCAGTTAGAGGAATATTGAGAGTTGAAGCAATTACCCTGGTAATTGAATGGGGGAGGAAAAAAATCATTCCTTTTGGCAAAGGAAGTCATGCCTTTCAATTAGCAGTTTGCATTGATCAAAAACATTAGGAAGCTACTTCACTTGTCCAGCTTTTGTCTCGGAGATCAACAGCACGTCCTCCCTTCCTTTGTCTGCCCCAAGGAGCTCTTGCTGAGCTATTGCACAAGAAATGGGCATTGCTTTTGCACCAATGCCTTCCACTGACCTGAAAAGGATCATCTGTAAGGGTGCGGACTAAGGCTCAACAAACAAGGTTAATGTACATGTGCACACATGCGCTCACACACACACACGCGCACACACACACACACACACACACACACACACACAGCATGGACCTGAATTCTGAGCTACAGCCCTCCTTTCTTATATAGTCTATTTAGCATTAAGAACTATAGAAGACATTACAAACAAGTAACATCTGTTCTTTCTGAAGCTGCAATCCTAATATAACCAATACAATTGATCTCTAATGTACCACCCTTATCCATAAGAATCTTCTTTGGCTACAGGTGTATGACCCTATACATCTACCATAAATAGAGGGTATTTTTCATCATCCAAACTTTGTACCTAAAAAAAGTCATACTATATATATGTATAAATATATATATACATATATATATATATATATTTCCTCCACGTAGACCATGCTTTATTTCGTGGCTGTTGTTCAGTATGATGACTATGAGATTTCTCCACCTTGATGTCTAAAGATCTAATTATTAATTTTAACAACAGCATGATGTTCCAAAGATGAATTTTATTATCATTTACTGTCTCTTTCCCCATTGAAGAGCAAATGCTATTTGGTTGATTGTTTTCTTCCCAATACTTGGCTTCCACACCACTAAAATCAATATTTCTCTACTGGTGTCTTAGGGATGACAATGCTGAGCCAAAGGTAGATACTGTCTGGAACTTTCCAGAATGTTTCTAAGTTGATCTCTAAATCAGTTACATCAATGGAAAGATCCATAGCGACATGTCAACATGCCCACTCCCCACATGCAGTGCCAACCTCTAAGATTATCTCTGACTGTCTGCCAAGTGGAAGAGTAGGAAACAGACATGCTCCAGACATGCTTTCCAGGGATGAAGACATTTTTTCCTGCAGCCATACATCCCGGCTGTGTTCTATTAGAAATCCTTCTTCAATCAGACCCTCAAGGTACAAGCTGCCCCCCGCCTCCAGTAATGTCGAGACCTAGTTTGTTTCTAGAACATGATGGATATTCAATGTACCTTTACTTAACTGAATTCCTTGGAACCTTTTCAGATGATTCCGGAGGAGGAAGAAGGCAAAGAAAAATGTATGCAGAAAGGGAAAACTCATCTCATAAAGCTCATAAATGTTCTTTGGGAAAGGGGAGTGGGGAGATGCTATTCTAAATATTCTTTCATAACTTCACTCAGCAACCTCACTCATTTCATCAGGTACCCCGGTAGTTCTTAACTCTGACACGTGACAGTCAATGAGCAAAAGCAAGTTCCACTCCTCAAATTCTTCCCACTCTCTATTTGGCTGTCTAAATTCATTAATTTGCTTAATCAGCCCTCATCAATAACACTTCTCTCTGCTGCACTACTCGAACTGGAAGGAAAAACAAGCTTGGAATACACAAGTGTGTGACTCTATATAGAAATAGAGTGACAGAAACAAAATACCTGCAGAAGGCCTTGAGGGGTGTGGGAGGGGATTCAAATGCCCTTAAGAGCCACGAGGGGGCTGTCACCAGAGGTTAAGGCTGAAAGACACTTTCTCATATTGTCGTCACTATAAATGTTGGAATTCAAAGGCTGCATGCTGCAGTGATGAGCCTATGACGGCTCTGTAGAGGCAGGGAAGACACGGGGACACTGTGTCTCCATCCAGACTTTGGCAAGCATCGCATAAAAGCCTCACATTTGGGAAACTCACCAGTCCATCAACATTAATGCACCTAACCCAGTGTGAGCCATGGTTCATAGAATGATCTGGTTTTCTGCAGAGCAGATGGCCAACAAGCAAAAGGAATTATGATCTTTGGGTCAATATCTGCCCAGAGCCTGGGCTAGAGGATCATAAAACACACTTCCCTGTTCATGAGGCAGGGAGGAAGAGAAGTGTGCATAGAATCTTTATTAGCAATTGACCACAAATATCAATGACCGATAACTGGTCAAGGAGAGAAATGAAAACCTCCCATACACAGAAGACATTTGTCTTTTATGAAAGACAAAATCCTGGGCCGGGCGGTGGCGCTGGAGGTTAGGTGCCTGCCTTTCTTGCGCTAGCCTAGGACGGACCACGGGAAAATCCCCTGGTTCCCATATGGTCTCCCAGGCCAGGAGCGACTTCTGAGTGCATAGCCAGGTGTAACCCCTGAGCACTTCTGGGTGTGGCCCAAAAAACCAAAACCAAAAAAAAAAAAAAAAGACAAAATTCATGTTGTCAAACGGGAGGTGAATTCACCTGTATTTCTACATTTTTAAAGGTGGGCCCATAAGCTTTGGTGAACCAAAGAAAACATCACCTGTCTGCATATCCCAATTGAATGCATGACACTCTACTTTTGTCTGACTTGCACTTGGTCAGGTAATGACAAGATCTGAAGGTGCTTTTATCTATTTTTTTCCTTTGGGGTTGGGTGGTAAGGACTGTATTTGGGTTTCTGGGTCATATCCAATGGTTCTTAGAAGGCTCTGTGCTCAGTAATTACCCCTGGTAGTGTTCAGCAGAACCATATGCAGTGCTGGGGGTCACCAGGGTGGGTCATATGCAAGGTGAGTGCTTTAACTCCTGTGCAATCTCAATGACTTTTTCAAAACTAATTCTGATTAGACTTTCTGTCCAGGCCTATAGGAGTAATGGGTGACATGACAATGTTTACAGTTTGGGAAGGGTTGGGAACCCACCTTTTCCAGGCAGGATGGAGGATTTTACTATGGATTTTACACATGGTTCTAAATCTGAGCCTTGCTAAGTCTTCCCATTCAGAATAGAATAGAAATCTTGCAACACATTCAATCATTCAATTAAACTGCCATTTTGGTGTGTGCTAAGCTATCAGAGGTTAAACTCCAGTCCCTATTCTGACATGCCACTGTGACATTTCTTGTCACTTTTTTTTTTTTTTGGTTTTTGGGTCACACCCGGCAGTGCTCAGGGGTTACTCCTGGCTCCATGCTTAGAAATTGCTCCTGGCAGGCACGGGGGACCATATGGGGCACCGGGATTCGAACCAATGACCTTTTGCATGAAAGGCAAACGCCTTACCTCCATGCAATCTCCCGGGTCCCTTCTTGTCACTCTTAATTGGCAAAGTCAACTGAGCTGACTAGAACCCATGCACACAGCCTAGATTCTTGTCGTGCTAATATGATAAAGCTACTCAGACACTGTTCCCCCATTAAAGAGGAAAGGAGGAAAAACAGGAATGCCAGAATGTCATCCAGAACCACTCTTTTCCTAAAGCTGATATCAAAGCTCCATCATCTTTCAGCTCTTCAACCATAATGGCACCAATCATAAGTCTAGTCCCATTTCTGATTGGTCAGACCAACCTCCACCAGAGGCTCTAACTCTGCAGCTGGCACTTGGCAGAAATGTGTTTCTTTCCTATAAATTATTTTCAAATCTCCCTCTTAACTCCTTCTGACCCAAGGAAAAAAACAGTGTTGTCTGGATGCTTCAAAACAAAATAAAATAAATGCATGGAATTCTTTGGGATAGGCTCATTAGCTGGAGACTTGACAGGTTGCTAAATGGTAAGTCGGCATGAAGAGCTACAAACACACTATAATTAATTACCAACACAGGCACTGCTTGGGCTAGCACTGGGGCCCGAAAGTGCTGACAGAACAGAATTCACATCCCACTGCTCGCCCTGCCTCTCCCAATTTACAGGAGAATGGGAAATCATGAACAATTGATACACTCCGTTAGCTGCTATCACAGAGAGTAACTTTCCATGTTGCCTTAGGGGTATCTTACACAGTTTAACACTGAAAATAAAAGGTAATGTTCTTGGCAAAGAGCTAGGGGGATTAAATTTGGGAGGCTTGAAGCCGCATTGAATTGTAGTCAATAAAAAAGGGACCAAATAGTAATTTTGTAATTTAACTGTGCTGGTTATGCCCAATGAGTCCGACACTGGTGAAATAAACCATGTCAATAGAAAAATGGCTTAACTCTTTCTGCCTGCTCACATGGGTTGTGGCTTTCTCTCAACCTTCCACAGAGGGAGTTCTCAGATTCCAACCAAAGAATGGGATTATTTACATGCAACCATGACATCTCTTAAGAGTCCTGGAGTCAAGCTGTGTAAACTCCTTGTGGATTATTACTACTGAAATATATTTTTCCTGAAAGATGAAGTGATGGGGGTGGGGAGGGTATCAAGATCAAAGAACATTGGTATGTGTGGCTGGGTCCCTGTTAGCAAGGATTAGAACATCTTTGGGGAAAAAAAATCACAGAGTTCTCATTGCACCCATCCCATTACTTGTCAGAGATCTGTGTGGGGATTTGGGGGAGCTGGTCAAAAATGAGCCATCCAAGAATCAGCCCTAGGGACACCTGACATCTACTGAATTTCCACTCTTCCCCATTTCCTTCCTCTTCTTTCTTTTTGAGGAGGGGCATTTTGCAGCTGGATTAGTTTTCCCAATTAATCAGCTGATTTGTCTGTCAATGAGCAGATTAAGGTTCAAAATGCTCAGAGCATCAATCTTTGCACATGCTTTCATAACAGTAAGTGGTAGTTTTGGACAAGTGGCTCACTCAGATTCCATCATGGTGGTCCAATCTCATGGACTTGGGCTTTGCCACAAACCAACTCTTTCCCTCCACAGTATCTTGGAATAATCTCTGGAATAATCTAGAATTATCTCTGGAATAATCTTTCCTCAAGCATTAGTCCTTCCATCTTGCCCACCCAAAGAATGGCACTTAGATCCCAAGGCAACTATCGTATACCTCAATCTTGGGACATCCTTGACTTGCCCTGATCACCACACAGATAGAAAATAAGTTAGGTCATTCATCCTTGGTAGCATGGAGGTGAGATAAGAGGATTTGGGAGTGCTGATGGCTAGGGAAAGCAGACAGAATGAATCAGGCAAAGGTGAGGGGATCTGAATGTCTCGAAGTCTTCTAGTTCCCCTGGTTGGTCCAGAGATCTATAGATCTCCTTAACTCACAAGTGAACTTACCCACCATACCAAATTTATAGAAGTTTCTGACTTATGTTAAGCTTCATAATAATGAAGATATCTGGACATAGGCTTGCCATTTGCACCCAAAGACTCAGCCTGAAGCATGGAGATTGATCCTCCAGCTCCCTCACTTGGTCAGAGTACACCACAGTGCTAATGGTTTCGATCCCTTCTGTGCTAATGGAACCAAGTGCAGAGGGATGAGATGAGATGAGATAAAGAGAGTAAGCTGTGTGCCCTATTGAAACCCTAGAAGCTATTGTGCAAACACACAAAAGTCAGACCCTCTATATGGAGATGCATGTATAGCACATGGCCAGTAAGCTTTGTAGAAGGAGACATGACAGGGTTGGACTTCCATTAAATGAGAATTTCTGGAAGGAACAAAGACCTCATTGCTGGAAATCTTTCCTTCTTTACTCCTTTCTTTCTGGCCTGTAGCCTGATAGCTCACTATGGAAAGGACTGTTTAGGAAGATAAAAGCTACCTGGACATGCCCAGAAAGAGCTAATGATGTGCATGAATCATGTGGACTCTGACTGTGATGAGCTTAGCCACTCAGGGACTGATCATTTCTCACAGGGCACGATGCTAGTGTCTGAAGGGAAGGAATGACTGAGTAGTGTTTCAAGTGAGGTCAGGGCATCAGTACGTCTCTGTGAAGAGCTAACTTTGTCCTTAGGAAGAGTCTCCTGGTCAACCAATCTCACCAGCCCAATAAATTCCCACTGTGTCCCAAGCAGGCATTGTCCAGGCTGAGGACATTTGCCACTGGCTATACAAACACATGACCAATTAATTGCCTCTTAGAAATTTTGGGCAGGAATGCTTAGACTCAGTCCTTCCACCAACATAATCTCATACTTGTGCATTTGCCACTGCTGAAGTGACTCAGCACTTGGGGACAGATAGCCGAAGGACCCTGGGACTGTTGCCTTTGAAGTTGTCTTTGAAGAACTCTGTGCTTGGGAAAAGAATGACAGAAAAGGCAACAGAAATTACCTCCTTCAGGTCCAAAATTCCATTTTGTCCAGTCACAAGTGGGTGGACCTTTGGCACTATTCTCATCATCTCAGCCTCCATTGGGGACCATGATGTCCAATAGTCACATTCACTAGAGGCCAGTTGCCACAAGAATTTATAGATCTACCATGAATGATTCAACAAGCCTCAAAGTTTGGACCTTACTTACCACTATTCCTCTTTATAAATGGGCAAACCCCTAAACTACCTGCCCCAACAGACAGCAACATCTGGTAATGCAGCCAGTCAATGTCAGGGTCAAGAAAGTCACCTTGAGGCTGTCCAGATGTGAAGTGTTCCTCAAATCAAGGGTCCCTTGTGTTATCTATTTATAGGATTTGCTCCTGCCCACTCACATTCTCTCCTCATTTCTGAACCACCCAATTTTCCTCCATTTTCTTCAGTTTATCATTTCAAGAACATTACATCCAATTGACCATATTTAGCATGAATGTTGTGTATCAGCAGTGAGCTCCTTTTTATTGTTGATCTTTAGTACTGCTTAACCCCATGGTAGACTCCTGGGGTGTGTCTTAATTGGGGGTGACTCCAAATAAAGCAGCTATGAAGGCCTGTGGTTGAGTTTTGTGCCCTCAACTTGCACCACACTTTTCCTGGGATCATTGCCCAAAAGCATAACTGCTGGGTGATGTGATGGTTGCCTGTTTAATTTTACAAGAAAACGTCAAATTATTCCCCAGAACGTCTGGGCTACATTAAATTCCCACCAGTCACACTGGAGTGATCCTTGCCAGCATTTGGTATCATGGTTCTCCTTTATTTTAAGCAACAGATGGGATGAGATATGCCCATGTAATATGTAATATGCCAGGAAGAAGGAAGTGAGGTCAAAATATTGTCAACAGTGGGGACCAAAGTGATAGCACATGGGAAAGTATAAATTTGCCTTGCATGCATCAACCCAAGCTTGATTCTTGGCATTCCATATTGTCTCCCAAGCCTGCCGGTAATTTTTTTTCTTTTTTGGTTTTTCAGCCACACCCAGTGACACTCAAGGGTTATTCCTGACTATGCCCTCAGAAATAGCTCCTGGTTTGGAAGACCATGTAGGACGCCAGGGATCAAACCAGGGAGGTCTGTCCTAGGTTAACCACATGCAAGGCAAATGCCCTACCACTGTGCTAACACTCCAGCCCCTGCCAGGAGTAAATTCTGAGCAAAGTGCCAGAAGTAACTCCTGAGTACCACTGGCTGTTTCCCTCAAACAAACAAAAACAACAAATATATTGCCAACAGTTATTTTAGGACTAAGTACTTGGAAAGAAGGGAAGAGGAGCCTCTTCCTACCAGTAGAATTCAACAGGAGTCACTAGGGCCACACCACAGACCAGAGCTCTGCAGCTTAGGGGAGGCTCAGCCCTATCCACACTTGTCTAGGGGTTCAGAAGATTGTTCTTGACATGCTCAGAAGTCTGCACCAAGATTCTTGGTCTCACAGGATATATCTGACATGTCTGCCCAAAGGAGACCCCTTAGATCAGGCCAGGAAAGAAGAACTTGGGGAATATTAGGGCCCCCAGAAGTGGGTCCCCTACATCTATGGACTCAAAGGGAGGGTTTAAGGGTCCATCTGGGGTAGTCAAGGCCTTGACAGTGGAGTAGTCAGAGTGAGAAGTTGTTTGCCATGAACTATTCTTCTAGAATATCCCCCAGGGCCATGTGACCAATGAGCTGCAGACATGGTCTCTGATGCTCATTTCTGACCCTGTCTTTCCCCACACTCTAGAACTTTCTTTTCAAATGTGGATGATGGAGGGTCTTCTACCTTGCAATGTGCTTATCAAATGTGACTCTACACTGGGTGGGAGACAGTCTTTCAATTTTTCTCTTTTTTCTTTCTTGTCTTCCTTTCTTTGTCTCTTTCCTTTCCTTCTCTTTTTTTTCCCCTCTCTCTTAAAATTAGCTTTGAAACAGAAAAATCACATCAGGGGAATTGGAGAGGAGGAAGGGTAGGGTCATAGAAAAGAGGGGAATTAAAAATTAAAGAATTTCTTACCCAGGCTGCCTCCACTCTGCCTTGAGCCATATTTACTATGTCAACACTATTGGTCAAATATAATTTGATAGAGTAAGTAAGAGATGGGAGGAAAAGAGAAGAGGAGAAGGAGGAGAGAAAAAGAAGGAAGGGGGAGAAGGGGAGAGAAAGAGAGAGAGAAAGAGAGAGGGAGAGAGAGAAATGAACCTAGCTTGTGATCAGGAATGGAGGCATTTTTTTCCTGAGCCCAAGGAAAGAAAAGGGAAGATGTTGAAAATGTTCATTCCTAGAGAAGGGAGAGCTGGGAGCTCGTGGCATCACCTCTTTCTTCTTGGGGATAATTTAGAGGCGTCCTTTCCCTCTGTAATTTTCTTCTCGGCTTTACTAGAACTTATGAGCCTGCTCTCCAGGATCATGCAGGCTTATTAAAGCGGCCGCTTACAAATGAATAAATAAAAAACAAGGAAGCAGCCATCTCCTCTCAAAGACGAATGACCTAATTTTGGGAGCAGATTGCGGTGTAAGGTCAGCCTTATTCTCCCGGATCCTGGTCGAACATTACCATTCATGAAATTTTATTGGTTATTGGACATCTGCGGATGCTCAACTGCTTTGTCGCTCTGTGAGTCATCAGGGCAAAGGTCTGGGAGCATTTCCCTGTCAGAATCCCAATCTCGAATCCAGCATCACTCAGAACAGCTCCCTTGGCCAACCTCCAGGCCTCTGGGAGGCTCGTGGATCAACCCATTTAAATTCTCTTGGCCGGGGCTGATTTGTTTCTCCCTGACTATGGCCCTGCAGTGCTCTGGCAGAACACATGGCCATCTTCCATTTTCTTCATGCAGGCTGGAAAAGGCCAGATCTTAAAATCACAGCTTTTTCTTGGGGGAGGGATGAGAGATGGGGAAAACACTATTTAAAAGCCCAAAGCTTCCAGGTTCCTACCTTTACTGATTACACAGAATTGGGACTCACCAGGTTTGACATGCAGCTGGAGGAAAAAAAATATATAGCTCAGATGGTCCAAAGAAAGCAAATCAAACACCCAAAACAAGTACAGACACACTGTCCACTTCTCCTAATCCTTAACCAACTCTGGATGAGAAAGTTTCTGGAAGGACGCAGAGGTATGGAGCCCATATGCATTAAAAATAAAAGACACAGGTTTGGCCTCCAGGATCTGGCAAAGGTTTTAGTAGCAGAGACTGGAATAAAGAAAGAGTCTGCTGAGGAGAGGGACAAGGGAAATTGAAGGCATCTAATACCTGAATCCTGGAAGGGAGCCTGTGGGAGGGACAGGAGGACTCAGGCAGCTCTCCCTGACAAAAGATCATTGATGGAGATTTATCAAACAAGGGGAGAAATGCTCACACAAAGCCAGGGGTAGAGCCCAGAGGGGAAAGAGGACAAGTACAAAGTGCCCGACTGTGAAAGTACTTTCCTTATGCAACCTTAGGAGAATCTAGCAGGCACTGGGAGCAGGAGCAGAATTGCATGAGGCAAAGGTGTGAAGGGGAGGCAGAGGAAGCCAATGGGGTTTGGGGGTGTTTCTGACATAGGTTGAGAGATCATAGAAGCGTTCTGAACTCAAGAGGAACCTGGTAGCATTTGGGGTTAAAGAAAGAAAGGGAGAGTGGGACCATGTGCAGTCAAAGAGGGATGGACAGTGGGGCATGCAGAAAAGAAGGGAATGGAGAGTGAGGTCATGCTGAATTGAAGGAGGGATAGGAGACTTTACCCTTAGCCATGGTGTTGAAACCCAAACACCTCAACTTAAAAAGACTTAGTGATTTTTCATGAGAAAGATGAGAACTTGGGGAGATTTTTCATCTTATTTCTAAGCATGAAAAATACACCTGGGGGGGCCAGGTGGTGGCGCTGGAGGTAAGGTGCCTGCCTTGCCTGCGCTAGCCTAGGACGGACCGCAATTCGATCCCCCAGTTTCCCATATGGTTCCCCAAGCCAGGAGTGACTTCTGAGCGCATAACCAGGGGTAACCCCTGAGCATCACTGGGTGTGGCCCAAAAACCAAAAAAAAAAAAAAAAAAAAAAAAAAAGAAAAAAGAAAAAAGAAGAATACACCTGGGAGCTCTGAAGATATGGAGGAATTTCAGATCAATTCAGGAAGTTCAAATCCTGCTTCTGCTCCTTCTTCTGTAGACAAGATAACACTCCACACCAACCCAGCCGTTTCTCTTAGCTTTGTGAGGAGGGCTCTCTTGAGAAGCTTTATTATAGGAATACAATCATGGGTCACCCCCAAGAGAGTGAAACTTTGATCTCTTTTCGAGATGTGTTTACTTGACATTAGCCAAGGCCCTCCAACCACTTTATCTCTCTATCAGGTGATCGCTCTCTGTAAAATAAAAATAAAAATAAAAATATAATCCACACGTTGGGAAGACCTTCCCAGACACCATGTTTATAATCCCTCAGGCAAATGAGTCTGATGATGCAGGATAGTGGTGGAGAAATAATACACCAGCCAGTCAGAAAAGATATTCATCGGAGTCAGCTCGATTTATTCCTCATGGCCTTCCTCTGCACAGCCTATCTGCTATGCTCATTCTCTCCTGCCCTGTGCTCCTTATTCCTTGTGCTTTCTTTCCTGTGCCCCAAACCAGCATTCTTTATTATTCACAAGATCACCACCACTGTGGGGGAAGGCCCCATAATCCAGGTAAACTTTTACATACCAAAAGAAGAGGTTAGGGAAATAGGAAGTTAGGAGTAGGGTTACACCTCGCCTGGGTCTGCTTCATATGGGACAGGAAGACTTTTTCATCCACTGCTTAAATTCAAGCAAGATAATATTTTTATAATTTAATCATGGTGCTTAAAAGAAGATGATATTTTTAAATTTAAATCTCCAAGAAAGTAGTTTTGTTTTTCTTTTTTTTATGGTTTTTGGGTCACACCTGGCAGTGCTCAGGGGTTACTCCTGGCTCCATGCTCAGAAATTGTTTCTGGCAGGCACGGGGGACCATATGGGGCACCGGGATTCGAACCGATGACCTTTTGCATGAAAAGCAAACGCCTTACCTCCATGCTATCTCCCGGGCCCCTTTCTTTTTGTTTTTGAGAAGAGAGAACTAGCTCAATTTACGTTCTGGCCACACCAGGGAACACAGCAGAGCCACTAAAGAGAAGACGTACTGCTATATGTGTAATAGTTGGCACTGTTTGCCCAG
The DNA here is from genome assembly GCA_004027635.1 of Crocidura indochinensis. Classification (NCBI taxonomy): domain Eukaryota; kingdom Metazoa; phylum Chordata; class Mammalia; order Eulipotyphla; family Soricidae; genus Crocidura; species Crocidura indochinensis. Next base: position 20,370 of record PVKC010000580.1, on the reverse strand, counting down.
TTGAACTGGGCAGGAGAGAAAAGCACCATACAATTTCTGTTGAAACACACCACATATTTGTACCCATGTAGAACAAGCTGCAAAAGTTGCCCTTAGCTGTCAACACAACAGGAGGTTGGAAATAGTTTTCTTGCTCTTGGCAGGAAGTTTTTTGTCTTTGCAAAGACAGACACGTTCTCCGATCAGAAAAAAAAAATAAATAAATGATTGATGCTCTTAGTCAGTGGGAAGAAAAACAGAGCCCATTGAAACGTCACCTCTGAGGACAATTTAAATCTTTAACATCAAATGCCACTTTTTTCATGCTGGGGGAAAAAATATATGGAAGCACAATCTGATAACTTCAGGGGCTTGGGAAGAGAACTGCTCCCTCCCGAGGTTTGGGGAGGAGGCGGCTTGCATGTAGGAGGCTGTGCCCCCTTCCTGGTAGCTTCAAGGCCCCTCAGTTCCCCCCTAGAGACATGGTGCGCTTTCCAACTACAGAATCAGCAGAAACCAAAAGTCTCGATGAGATCTTTGAGAGTAAAATTAGCGCCAGAGCTGTGGGTGGACAGATCGAGAGAGGAAGGCTGCTACAGCTTGTCTCATTAGCTGCAGGTTAGACAGCTCCAAAAATCAGGCACAACTGCGGAATTACTGACTCCACAATTCCATGGGCTCCAGAATGGGGTTCCTTTCACACCAGAACCTGAGGGAAAAGAGATGTAGGGAAACAACATGTCCATTCAAACACCTGATAGTGGTGGCCTTTGGTTGGCCTTTTTCAGGGCAAAAAGTAAAAAGTATTTCCAGGAAATATGAGGTGTGTTCTTGAAAGATACACAGCAGGTCCCCCAAAACAGGTTTATCAACTCAACCAACAGTCATCCTGACATGTGCAAGGGACTCTCAACAGAATGCTCATGTGAGGTACAAGGGGCAGTCTTCTAATGTCACCATTCAACATTATACTAACAACCCAATTATGTCTCAATAAGGCTGGAAGAATTTCAGAATTTCAAGCAGGTATGGAAACAAGAAAACAGAAACATGGGGATGAGGGAACCAAGAGGTGAATGCATGAGAAAACATGACAGGTAGCAACATACCTCCATGCCACCCTCCGACTTTTTAGAGAAACTTAGCTTGCATCCCCTACGACTAAGATGACAGATTTTCCTGTAAAGAAGGAGAAAAAATGGACAGTGTTCGATCCCTGTATTGCCTATGATTTGTGTCACTTTCATGCAAGTTAACTGACAACCTGGATCTTGACTGTTTTCATGAAAAAAGAAGTGGCCAGAAACACTCCGTCATTTCCTAAGTGTTGATAAATGTCTTAATTTTTGAGTCGAATGGTTGGTTCATGGATTCTGCTTTGACTGGGCTTTCCAATGTCCTTACTTGTTACAGTGTGTGAAATATTACAGCATTTCAGCAAAAGAGAACCAAGATAGCTGCTCACCCTATGTGAAAGCAAATACCTCAATCATGTAATATGAAGGTCAAGAGGTCTCGAGACTGAACTGGAGGGGTGGGGTAGGGAGAAAATAAAACACTTCCCAAGAATTCAGGGCAGAATCATACAATTCTGTGGGGCAAAGTCATCTGCCCATGTTAGATGTGCATCTTGGTCCTGCTGAATTTTCTCTTGCTAATGACAAGAAGAATAGCCTACTTTCTAATATCCCCGCAAACAGCGGCTTAATTAAAAAGAGGTGAATTTGCCAAAACATAGGCTCAGGCCGCCCAGCTAATTGAAATAGCGACAAAGGCCCCAAGAAGACAAGTTCAACACCAGCAGGGCTGGCATTTCAGTGCTCCCTGATATCCTCCTTGTCTGCCTGATTACAATTTCACGTGGCCTTTCGATCCATAATAATAATAATAATAATAATAATAATAATAATAATAATAATAATATAAAAAACTCATTTGTGCTCCCACACTATTCAGAAGGCAGTAGATGCAGGTTTAACTTCAGGGTGTTTACTGAGTGTCTGAGCATATTAGCAGAGCCAAAGCAGTCTGAAGAGACCACACAGAACCCCCTTTCTGTGGAGGGTGGCCAGCATGCATGCAGGAGTTCAGTGAGGGCCAATGGCCCAAAAAAGTTGAGGATGAGGGACACATCTCTTTGTGATGTCTTTTTTCTTTTTAAGGATGTTCTTTCTTTTGTTTGTTTGTTTTGTTTTGGGGACACACCTAGTAATGTTCAGAGTTCACTCCTGCCTCTGCACTGAGGAATCACTCCTGGCAGTGATCAGGGGATGCTGGGAAGAAACCTAGGTCCACTTTGTGCAAAGCAAGCACCCTATTTAATATACTATCACTCTGAACCCCAAAAAAGGTAATTTCTGTCACTGCATTGGAGAATAAAAGTTTTGGGAACATTCTCATAGTCTTCTCCAGAGGTTGATGGGGGGACATTTGGGAAAATTGAACTTTGGGTTTTTGGACTTAATTGCTCAAGATGTGTCTGCCTGTGTTGCTCCAATGGAGTGCACCTGGGCTCAGAGCAAAGGTCCCCCCTCTACTCTCACACTTCCCCTGTTCTCCTGATAGGTATTGAACAGTTGAGATGGTCACAGTATTAGACATCAGCACATACAAAGAATGAGAACTCAGATCCAGTGCGTTTGCTCAATGCCCAGGTTCCATCATCAGACTCTGACTTCATGAAAATAATTGCATCTCTCCCTTGGCTAGGACCTTTGCCTCACCTCAGATGTTCTAGATTCCTGAATGTTCCCTGCAAAGAGCTTCACAGATCTGGCTGCCTGACCACACTTGCACCATTTGGGGGGCAAATGGTCTCATGCCGTAACTGACTATCCGGCTGCCTCATCCCACCAAGCCTTGCACATAGGTGAGACAGGGTACCAGTTCTGGCAAATAGCCCAGGAGTCCCTGGCCCTGTAGAGCACAACCTGGAGCAGCTTCCACACCCTGGGGTGGTATCTAAAAGGGGAGACAGTTGTCATGGAAGCCTAGAGCTCCTGAGATGCCTGTAAAGATAGTGGCTGTCACACACACACTTGACCCAGCACCAGTCTGAGAAATATTTGGATGTTGAGATGAATCGTGTGTACAGGACTGGTGCAGCCCGGCCAGGTCTCTTGATTCCTCAGACTCTGAAGCCCCAGAACTTTCCTAGCCACTTGTTTTCAAACTGCAGGATTCTAATTTCACAGAGGGTGGAATTTCAGTGGTCCACATCCCTACCTGCTCATCCATCTTTGGCTCATCTGGGTTGACTCCAGAGAGGAGTGCTTGTCTCTGAAATGCTTCCAGTCCCCTGGCCATGTCTCTCCTCATTTCTCCATCCTCAGAGAAGAGGACTCAGTGCCTGTTCTGTTGGGCTTCTGCTTAGCAATGGGGGTACCATGAAGGAATGAGGAACAGTCTCTACCCCCAGTTGACTCTCAAGCCAATGACAAGGACAGATGGCAGAGCTAGAGCTCTCTCTGCATACTGGAGTCCTGCATGGCTGCTACTTGTTCATTTCAATCTCTTTTCAAAGCATTCTGAAAAGAACGGCTATTTTGGTGAGAAAACCCACCAGAAAAACTTGCCTTCTGGTAGCAGATAAGCTAACTGCATGATACATCTAGCAGAAGAAAGAGTGTTTTCTTTTTTTATATAATAATAATTTTTATTTTGACCAAAGTGGATTACATATCTTTCACAGTAACATTTTAGGTACATATTCCCATCGTCAAAGTTGTCCTTCCACCCCTCTTAGATGAGGAGAAGAAAAAGTTCAGAGGAGTGAAGAGAGAAATTCCAACCTTTCCCCGAAAACATGGCTTTTGTTTGGGGGGCTGTGTCACTCTGCTTTGTGTTCCCAGACAACAATGAAAGGACGCTATGAAGAGCTGCAGAAATCTAGGTAATTCTAAAATGAGTTGAACAGAATCCTCCCATCCTGAGTTTCTTAGGGCAGGTGACCAAAGATGAAACCCTGTCAGACTTTCCATTTACCTCTGGAGCTATACGTCCCTGACTTTGACATCTGAGTTTTTTCTGCAGCTTGACTCAGTTTGCAGGATGAAACCCTCAACTACTCTAGTGTTTTCAAAAACAGTCTTAGAAACACAGCATAAGGTGGTCGGTCTGTGGGCCAAGGTCTTGCCCACTTGCTTTTCAGAATGAATGAGAAAAAAAGAATGAGTGGATGAATCATCCCTTTTCTCCTCTGTAATATTTGGTCTCCTGAAATCAGAACAGCTATTAGACAGGTCAACAGTCAAAGAAAATTGCTGGTTGTCGCACCTTCCTATGGTGGGTGTTGGGTACTAGCTTATGATGAACTGTTCATCAACTGCATAGAGGAATATGGCTCAAGAAGGAAGGTCAGTGACTTCCAGGCATGAACTTGACAGAGCCTACCATTCCTACTAGTCTCCTTTGTGTGAGTGCTAAAGATCAGACATGAGGGACTCTTCTAGCCCAAGAGAGCAAATGTTCCTGCAAGAGCCAGGAACACAATTAGGACTCAGTGAAGCCCCTAACACATCCCTGGATCATTTTGTTTTGTTTCATTTTGTTTTGGGACCACACCTGGTGATGCTCAGGGTTCACTCCTGGCTATATGCTCGGTAATCTCTCCTGGCTTGGGGGACCATATGGGATACTGGAGGGATTGAACCACACAGTCTGTCCTAGGTCAGCCACATTCAGGGCAAACACCCTACCACTGCACTACTGCTCCAGCCCCACATCCCTGGATCTTTAACTATTTCATGTTATTGAGCACCAAAGCCCCATGTGGATCTCACAAGGATGCACAGGAACTTGAGACTGGAGAGAAGAGTTATTAGGAGCCACAAAGACCAGCAGATTCCGTCATGGAGAAGAAAGAATGGACTGAATCTCTGCAGGGTTAGTCAAGATACCAGCTAGGTGGGTGTATATGGAAGCTTGAAAGCAGGAAAAGGAAAAGAGGCAGCTAACTAGAAATCCTTCCCTCCCCTCTACAGAGGCTGGAAGCCCCCCGGCCTCAGAGACCCGGGACATTTATAGTAAAGCAAGAGGCAGAAAATTAGGCAGCATCTCCACATAATACCCAAGAGATCTCACATTTCATTTCAGTCAACCACCGCTGGGTTTTGGCACCATTTTTGTTGCAAATATGAGTAATGCGGACCCCTTAGTCACTATTAAGTAGCAATCTGGGGAAATCATCCACTTCCAATAATCCATTCCTCTAATTTAGAACTCTGAATCCACATAATGAATAATGCTGTCGCCAACTCTCGGTAATGACATATGACATATGTCTGCAATTGCTCTTTTCAAGATAAATCCCACTGTGTTGTTCCCCTCAGAAACTCCTACTTATTCATTCACAGGGGTTCCTCCTGCACAAATACGGGATATGCATTTCTGCAGATGAATTTAGAAAGGAAGTCGAATCCCCGGGTTTCAAAACATTCATAAAAAAAAAGTTTTCTCCTCACGTATTAAACAGCATTATGTTTTATCTACAAACAGTGGATTACTCTGCAATTATATTCTTATATGCAGGTTGTCAATTAATTCCAACATGCCTTATTTAATTAGCGACACCATCCGGGGATATTCCCATGAGCAGGTTCTTCCCATTTCGCAGCAAAAATATTATTTCACCCTCTGGAGAGTTTGTTCCATTCTCTGCTATATAAATGGAACTCCCTTGGCATTCACAGCTTGGGGAGGGTATTATAAAAATCCTCAAACTCTGAGTCTTGCTCTTTCCTCTGCCCTTTTTACCCAGAGATGTGCAAATAGAATGAAAACATTGCTCCAAGAACCAACTCTTCCCAAACCCAAGAGATGAGCAAAATAGGGAAAAGTTATCAGAAATATAATAAAGTTGCTAGTTCTCATGTTGGCACTCAAGCATGTGTAATCCTCCTGTGTTTGAAGACCGTAGGTCTGGGGTTAAAGGAATTTCCTGTGTTACTCAAATAATTGCATCAATGCCACTCCCCCCACCCCAATACTAATCTGGGTGTGATCATTTGAAGGCGAAACCTCTAGTCGTTGATCAAAGAAATATAGCAGGCTAGGTAAGAGGGATTTAATAATAGTTATTGGCTGGAGGCTCACAAAAGTTATCATGAAGGTGGTTAAATAGGCTTGGGGCATTTTTATTGCCTGCTTGGATAACAGAACTAGGCATGTGAATTCAGGAAGATGGACAAAACTGTCATGCAGCAAGATTTGGGAGGAAACTATAGCAGCCAAGCAGAAGAAGGTTCCAAATGTCTCCATCTTGGTTGACAAGACTCAGGCTCCAGGTAAGGTGAGCTCACACTCATGCTAGGACTGACTGCAGTGGCCTCCCTTCCCCATCCCCTACCTGCACGTATTCTCATGGAGACATGACAGTGGCATCATGCCAAGGAATCGAGGTAAGATTTGTAAATTCTCCAGGACCTGCCCAGCTCCCTCTGGATGGAGACTAGCAGGGAGAGGACTAGGAGTAGAAGAGGAGGAGGTGCCCTTCCAGGAGGAGGTAGGAAGTCAGCAGGCATTCCCTCTGGAAGATGAGAACCAACAGAGCACCTGACTGTTGTATTAATTATTAATTTTAAAATCCTAGTACTGTGGATGGAAGATAGTGAAGCCTTTCTTGGACTGGCCTGGCGCCTACAGCTCCTACAGTCTGGCAGTTCTGTAGGTGCAGGATGAAGAAATGATCCACAGGCAGTCAGATGAAGTTTCAGGAGACATCCAGCTTTATTACAAGGCCCTAATCACCATGTGCATATTCCTCACATGGCCTCTAAGCTAAGCAGCCTCTTTCCTGCTCCAGCATCCATCCTGTGTCTCATCTCTCTCCGGTCTTTCTCCTCCCCCCAACCCCAGGAACTCCTAATTACCAATCACAGATCCCTCCCAGCTGTGGGAGGGTCTCACCATCCAGGTAAGATTAGAATTTGGGGGTAACATCTGACCCCAAGTACTGCTTTGCCTATGTCCCTCTCTACCTCCCTCTACTGCTGGCTTTGATGGGAGGTCCCTATGACCTGCAGTTGGGGCAGCTTTGCCCAGGATAGCATTTTTTGGCAGAGCTTATGGCCTTTGTACTGGAGAAATGCAACCTCCAATCCTCCAGAACCGGCAGGGTAGGGAGTCAGTGGGCTTCTCCTCTTCAGCCTTGCTGACCTCCTGCCTTGAATTCCTGCTGAGCTCTGTCCAGGTCTGGCTTCTCTCTTCAAGTGCAGAAACATGCAAGTTCTGTGGGCTGGGAACAGCCAGTCCTGCTCCTGCTTTGGGTAGGTCACGTTGTTGACTGAAGAAAAAAGGTGGTAGGTCCCCCTTAATCCACCTTCTCTTCTTTCCCTCCACAATTGGGAAAAATTAGGAGATGGCTCAAGTTTCAGGGGTTCAGTTCAGGAGATCTCTCTCTGCATGCCTCCCAGAACTCTGCTGGGATGGTGCTGGTGGCTCCCTGTACTGTGAGGGTCAAAGCAATGCCCCAAGGTCAGCCTCTAGCACTGGCTCTTCTGGCCCTTTGAAACAGCACAAACCAGAAAGGTTCCAGGTCCTCTAAGCTGGGCTAGGAGCTCCCAGTATCAAGGGGGGAAAAAATCCCTTTTCTGCTTCAGTGGATTAACCTGCTTCCTCTTCACTCTTGCCTCTGCTGCCCTGTAAACTTTCAGCTGGGTTGTTCAAGCATCCCAAGGAACAAAGAAGATGAAGTAAAGATCCCATTGTTTTGTTTTGATTTTTAATTGACCTCTTAGTAGGTATGGGATATCTTTTGAAAGGTCAGCTAAGAGCAGTCATTTTTGGAACAGAGCAAACCTAATAAAGGCACACTGAGAAATCTTCCCCGTTTATCTACTTCACTCTGCACCCTGCCCCTTCACACCCCCAATCCTTCTCCCCCAACTCCAAGGCTGCTTCCCTCACCCACCCTGCAGTGCAGCAGTACAATCACTTTTGCACCTTATCAAATACCCCCACATATTTCTTCTACTCGCTCCAAAATGGAACATCAGAGATTTAGATTTTATTTGGAAAATTCCTTAATCATCCGACGGAAACACATTCAATTGCATTCGAGGAATTCAATTTGAAACTAATTTATCTTAGATGAATGTTTAAATTCATGAGATGCCGCATAAAGCCGTTCTGGTGGTGCAATAAATTCGGAGTCAATATGATAATTATTAAAACAGAAACGACTGCGAGAGAAAGAAGCTACATGGTCTTAGGGTTAGTTCTGTCTCGCCTGGTCTCTGAGGCGTGGAGGAGAGGGTGGGTGGAGAGAGAGAGAGAGAGAAAGAAAGAGAGAGAGAATGAGAAGGCAGAATCCAAGATCAAGTTGAAACAAGTATGGGGGAGCCAGAACCTAGGTCAAGATGTCCAGTTTGCCTCCCTGAGCTGAGCCCAACATAGGATATGACTCTCCAAACTATAAGGGAAAGAGGGACCTGGGGACATGACTTATAGGCAGAGTGGCCAAATGGGGGTCTGAGTGGATCTCTGTGTGTTCTGTATGCATGGGGGGGGCAGCAAGGAGGTGGAACACCACCAAACATATTGAATTAGTGTGAACACAATGCAAGTGTGGTGTGAGCACAGAGCAGCCCAGTGTGTGAGTGCACAAGCCCAGGCATGGCCACTGCTACCACCACATAAAAGGAACACATACATACACAATGAGATCCTACACATGTACACACATGCATACAGAGAGATGCACACAGAGAGACCTATATGCACACAACATGTGGACATTTGCATACACACATGCAAACACACACACATTTAGACACATGCACACAGATTTGGCAAATGCACTGACCCAGGCTCCTGAGTCCATATCCGGGACTAAATGCAGACTTTACTGCTGGGGTCCTGCAGAAACCTGGGTCCACATCCCAGGCTCTTTCTGAGCCAGAGGGACTGAAAAGAAGTGGGTGCTTGGGATTCAATGCCCCTTAGCCACCTTCCTAGAAGCAGGTCCAGCAGATGACTTTGTATGCTCCTCACATCCCTCCCTTCCCATCTCCACCACTTTCTCTCTCCTGATCGATAGACCAGAGGATCAGGCTTCTCTGCAGTGAGACAGAGAATAAACACTGGCTCAAGGGCCATGCCCCTGCAGTTCTGCAAAGGAAGAGGGGTCCTAAAATCCAATGCACCCTTCTGCGCCAGTCTGTGAACATCTGCCTGGGCCCCAAGTGTGAAGGTCATGACATCAGACTTCCCCTTGCTCAGGGTACCTCCCTGTTTTCCCTTTGTTCACAACTTTCCTTTCCACAGCTAGTCCCACCCCAGGCTTGTATCTCCCCCTCCCCCAATTCACCTCAGACCTGTGTTTGCAAACAGGGACATGTTTGCCCCCAACAGACAATTCACCAAGGTAGGAGGCAATTTTTGGTTCTCATAGCTAGGAGGGAAAGGGGCTCCTTCCCTGCTAGCACCCAGAAGCTGGAGACAAGACTTGGGGCTGGCTTTGAAACACAGGAGTTACACAACATAGATGTGAAGCTGGGACCCCCTCTTCTACTCCAGTACCCCTTTCCAGGAAGGGGGGGGTGGAGCATTTAATTCTTCCCTTTCTGGACTACATATATCTATTTACAAGCTACATTCTCATTGTACATTTGAAACACAAAACAAGAAGTAATTAATTGCCTTCTGTGCCTTCTGTGTTCTTTTTTTTTCTTTAGCAAAGATTAAAAAAAATATACAAAATTTCAGCAAACAGATTTCTTCAGGAGAGTGAAAGAGGAGGAAAACCCAGAAAAATGGGTGGGTTGCAGGGTAGGGGGATCTGGAGAGAAAATCCTTACAACGGGCATCAGATCCCTCCTCCCTACTCAGCACAGAGCAGCCCAAACTCAGCAATTCCAGCATGTTTCCCCTGGTTTGTTACTTATGAGTATGATGCTTCAGGAAAACAGGGGAGACACACATGATGTGTGAATCTTTTGAAAAGCAAAATGTGGCCTTTCCTACCCATCAACACTCTGGGGTTTCAAGGACAGTGACAACCCAAGAACTCACCAGCTTGGTCAAACCACCACACATATTCTGGAACTTTCTCTGAACAACCTGATCGTTTTACAAAGAGAAATGCCACCCAGATACAGAAGGCTATATGAGAGAAAAGTATATGCTTCCTCCATCCTGCTGTGGCATAGTCAGCTTCCTGACCTTTGGGACCAAAAGTCTTCTCCAGGAATCTCACTTTTGTGCCTTCAATAGATTCCCTATAGTTACCTCCCTCATATCCTCAACTCTCACTCACTGCACAGAGTTCTAGTTTCCTCCAATCACCTTCCCCTTAAAGTCAGGACCCCTATTACTTACTTTTTGCATATGCACCAACTAGAAATAAGTGTATGTACTTCCTAATTCTCCTGAACATCATCAAAATGGTCCTTGCTTGGATAAATGAACAAACAGCAAGACAGAACATGAGTGAACGGAAGAAAGACTCTGCAGGTCCTAAGACAGCTAGACTAGGAAAACCCAAGAGTGGGTGCTGGGGTTGGGATGGGGACATTGGGTTGGAGGGAGAAGGCAGAGCCAACTGGACGTGGCTGTGGAGAGCTGTGTGCTGGTGGGAAGGTTGAGCAAAACACACAAGTCTCTGAGCACCCTCGAGCTCAATGCCGGGCCTGTGTTTACAAGCTGAGCATGTGAGAAAGGACCACGACTCAAGACTGCCGAGTTCCAACTTGAAAGACTGAAAATAGCAGCAGTGATGGAATGTATTTGTCTGATAATGCTCAACACAGAGTCAGAGAAATACACAAAACACCAAGAGAAGTTTCTACCTGTTTCAGAGCTATTAGGAATCAGGGTTTCTCCGCTCTCAATTCTAACACTTATCAGCACAATTTCCTGCAGCGAATGCTTATACCCCCAATCTGTTTTAGGTAACTACCCAACTCTTGGTCTTTGCAGATGTAGCCATCATCTCCTGTGCCCCTGGGGTCTCAGCCACTGTCCACCTTTCCCCAAAATTGAACTGCCCAAGCGAGAAGACCTGGAACCTTTAAAAACAAACAAATAAAAATCCAAAAAATGTTCCCTAATGTGTAAGCGCGAATTAGCATGGGGTTGTCTAACCTCCTACCTTCTGAGCAGCTTCCTCGGCCATAACTTAGATTGTGATGGGAAATAAATGCAGGCACAGCTCCACGCTCACTGTGCACGGCGGGGCATGTTTTATCTCGAGCCGCTCAATGGAATTGTGCTCCTGGAGCGAGCCCCAGATTGATGCCCGCTCTTTATTTATAACCCATCCTCTCCACATTCCTCCAAGTTACAAGTTAGTGAGGGAAGTTTGCAAGCGGTCTTTCAAAGACCTGCTGGTATCTTTCTGGGCAGTCAAATGCTTGCAAGAGTCTGCAAGAGACATGGCAGCATGGTGATCCCTCGTCTGCGTGAGTTAAAGAGTTGTGTGGGCCTGGTGTGGAATACTGGAATATTGAGATGTTGGAAATCTGGGATGCTGTACCACTGGATTATTAGGATATTGATATCCTGTTATAGTCATATGTTAGAATATTATAATATTGTTTGTGATAACAGATTATTGAGTTGTTGGAATATTGGTATATTAGGATGTTGGAGTGGGACACAGATAGACATTTCTCCTCTCTTCACAACACTTAAATTCTGAGCATGGCAAGTACTCCTTTGTCCATCTATATCTCCCATCCCTGTGTCCAAAGCCACCCAGGATAAGAGGGAAAAACACTCTGAGTCACAAACAACCCCTTTCTAAATGACTTTCATTGAACGACTAACTACCCAGACGTCTCTGGCCTCCAGAGCCTCTTTCAATCTGAGAGAGCCTCCAAGTTAGCATTGATTATTGCTCTGAAATCCTGTGGGTCAGTGTGCATAGAAGTTAGCCATGGACTCCTCTCCAGCCACTAGAAAGATCATTAGTCAAGGAAGAGGAGGCGTGAAGACAACAAGTGACAAAACTGTATATGTGAAAACATTCTCCCGAGGATGGGCCACCTAGAAGCAGACAGCTGGATTCAAATGCTGCTTCTTTTATTAAGTATGGGTATAAATTCTTTCACCTACAAGATACTTATGCTATACATCTTTGAGAGTCCTTTAATTGTCTTTATTGCCTAACACATACAACTCTGTCAAAAAAGGTGTGTATCATGTGTGTATGTCCAATGACTGAGACATTTATCCATATGATTAATTGTCTACATATAAGGAATTCAGTGCACAGGGCCATGCCCTGGATAATATGAGCTACAGGGTACCATGAGATAGGACTGTTGCCCACAGAGGGAAAAAAGCATTTCCAAAGCAAAACAGAATATTACCAAGCTGAAAACACACATAGCTTAGAACTCATCTAAATTAAACCACATTCAGAATAAAATGGCTTAGAAACCAGGGTCTGTGGACGTCTGGATTCAAATCAGACAGATTAGAGTTGTTTGGAAAATGGTGTCTCAATTCTCCATCTTTCACCTCTGTTTTCTTCACATTGGTATCTTTTCCAAATGGATGCCTTTTATGTCACAGAGAGATGCCTACTGGAAAATTCTAGAGTTGCATTCTACCAGGCATATTCAGCAGCACTAGAGAAAAGAATACCTCTCTTCCCTGATATTGTTGGGTTTTATTTTATAACTTTGTTTTTGCTTTGCTTTGTTTTGTTTTGGTGCTTTACTAAGAGTCAATATCTTGGGCTTACCTGCATATTATTGGGTCAATCAAAGAGCCAGGAGGTTGGCCTGAGTCACAGGCAGGCCTGTCCCAACATTCACCTTCCCTACTAACACACAGACCAGAGGAGTCGAGAACTTGGATAAAAACTAAGATGTTCCCCCAGAAGGCAGCATAAAACCTGAGCATGACAGGACATCACCAGCTGTCACAGGGGCTGGACAACACCTGTCACAAAGGGCTACAAAGAAGGTGACATGGTGCTGTCAGAAGAGCAAAGTGCCTGGACAGTAAGAGCGAAAACTCTCTGGGGCATTCAAGAGCAAGTGTTTCTGTCAGTCACTTTGGCATCAGTGAGTGGGCTGGGCACACAGGAGTTAGTCTGGTGTTGCTCTTTGCTGTGCAACACTCATGCATCTTTCTGGGGCCAACCGAAACCATGTCGAGTCCAGAACACGTTATTCGTGGGAAGATGAGGGCAACATGGGAGGGCAGACCAGCTTGTAGAAGCTTCTAAAGCCTCACAGACAAGTGCCCTTCCTGTTCTCCCTTCTAAGGAACTATAAAAGTTCCTTGCCAGGCTGCAGAGAGAAAGGCCCATTCAAAAAAATTTCCAAGCAAAATAGAAATGGCACAAAGCTTCTTCCTATTTCTTCCAACAGGAGGGAAAAGAATGGATCCCTTTGAAAGGCACAGATGAGTGGCCAAAGAGATAGCACAGTGGTAGGGTATTTGCTTTGCATTCAACTGAGCTGGTACAGACCCAAGTTCAATTCCCTGCATCTCATATGGCCCCCCGAGCCTGCCAGGAGTGATTTCTGAGTGCAGAGCTAGGAGTAACCCTTGAATGCCACCAGGTATGGCTCAAACAAACAAACAAACAAAACCAAAAAGAAAAAGAAAAGTACAGATGAATTTCAAATTAATTTGCTTCCACAGCAACTGTTCCCCAAAGGCTACAGCCTCCCAAGACTGATGAAGGAGGGTGACAATAGTCACACAGCCCCAAGGCTGCCTCCAGACACTGCAGAGAGAACTGATCTGTGGAGAAGTTCCCATCTGCAGTCCACCCACTTCAATATTTATTTTTCTCAGTCTTATAAACTTAGTTCCCAAGTTGTAAATGTACCTTCAGCCCCCCAAAATGCCTTGCAAATGTTGGACTCCTTTGAGAACAGGCAATATTCACTTTCTGTTTTTTTCTAAAAGGAAACAGCAATAAGAGAGGGCTATTTGTAGAGAGAAGGGGTGTCCTGCATAAAGCAGTGAGTTAAAATATCGAGTGATAGCAAACGAACACCCAATCACGTGAAAGAGGCGTTTTATCCAATATCATCGATGGCCTTGTCTAGCATCTCTGGACCCTGTTCGATCACCCTGGCATTGAGCTATCAATCTGCTCCTCTTCCTTTTCTCCCTTTAATTCATTTAAGAGTTATCTCGGGCATTCCCTGCTCAAAGTCAATTTCTGCAAAGTCAGGTCTGTGTAGTTCTCTCTCTCTCTGCCTCTCTCCATTTTTAAATGCTGGCATCACTTCTTTTAAAATGGGAAAGTCTTAGAAATGAGTCAGTTATAAGCTTGTATCTGAATTTAGGCATCTGAGTCATAGCACCCATAATAGAGTACCTAGTAATTGTGTGTGTGTGTGTGTGTGTGTGTGTTACTTTGCCAACAGTGTAGCTAGCTAATATAAAAAAGGAGTATGGTTCACAACTAATCTCCTCAAGAACATGATGCCAGCCCAACAATTCTGGGGCCTTCTTGGAATCGGAGCAAGTGGATTTCCCTTATGATATAGGCACAGAAGTCCACAGACACACCTAATATCCTTCAACATAGAAATGGCCCAGCTCAACAACTGAGCCTCATCAAGTTGTCAAGCCACCAAATTGTTTCAGATCTATAGCTCCTTGACTGTGTAGCCACACAGGTGGCTGTGTGACACCTCCAAATTTCATAGTCACATTAGCCCAGTAGGATCATAGAAAATCTTATGGGAAAGTCATATAGAAGACCAACAAGCTTGATGAGCCTAAACAATAACATGAAAGGCCCAACTAGCACTAACCAGTAAAGTAGATCCTTAAATAATAACTCTGTGAGAATAAACAGTTGTCAACCCCCCATTCTTTGAAGTAGGGACTAGCACTTCTCAAAACACAGAGGATAGAATGTTCTCACCAGATGTGCCTGAGATGTGGGCTAAGTGCCCCTCAGAACACTGAGGGGACAATGTTCCCACCACATATGCCCAGAGGTGGCAAAAATAATTAAGCAATAGGAGGTTAAGGTCATGATGTAGATTCCAGTAAAAACTACAAAGTGTGCTTAGAATAGAAACCAAGTGGCTGCTTGAAATGTACAGCAAATACTAAGACTATAACTCTATAGATATTACTTGAATATTTGATTCGGGGTCCTTGTCTAAGGCCCACTTTGTTGGACAGGGTTGGACCCCAGCTAGCTGGAAAATAAACATCCCTTTTGCTATTTCATTATCAAGGCTGGTTCCTGAGTTCTGTTCTGTGAAGGAAGCCCGACTCTGGATCCTAACAACTTTAGTAACATCACTGTTAGATTTAACAATGATCACAAGTTGACTCTTGTTATTCTAAGTTTTGATCATTCTATTTGTCTTTGTGTTGAAACAAACAATACAAAGCAAAAGTGTGTTTGGGCCTATCAGGAGGCAGGCTGGGTAGAGGAAAGGTCACACTGGTGGGATTGGTTTCAGAACATTTAATGCCTGAAGCATCTATCTTGTGAACAACTTGGTATATCATGGTGTTATAATGAAATAATTAGATAAAAAAGTAAGGAGAGTTGAGTTGTTTATTGAAGGTATGTGGGAAATTAAGGTGCCGAAGACTCGCCCACAAGGAGCTTTAGTGCAGAGATAAATGCTATAGCTTGTTATGGCATAAAGCTATTCTTTGGAAAGGTCAGGAGCCCAGGGGAGACATGGGTTCCCCTCAGCATGTGCAGTTTCCTTTTTACCAGACCAGATAAGGGACAGAAAGACCCTCAGGAGACATGCTCATCTCTCAGGATGGGCATATCATGTAGTGTGGTAGGAAGGTACTAAACCTAAACTAAAATAAAAAAAGATATTTTTCTCAGCCAGAAATTAACCAAAGCCAAATCAGAATCCACTCCAAGCAGTAAAGTTATAGAACATGTAAATACCAATGAGGGTGATTGATCCATAATTCTTATTATGCACATGAAAAGTCCCATTTGCTTGTGAATTACAATTATTAGCAATGAATGCTGGGAAAGAAAGTTCCAGGAAATCACTCCTGGCTGACCTTATTCTATAATTCAAACAAAAAGTGAGAAGAATAATGACAGAAAAAAGAGAGACAGAGAAGAGATAGAGACAGACACACATTGAGAATTGAGAGCCAGAGAGACCAACACACACACACACACACACACACACACACACACACATCCAAGAGGCGAAGGTCTAGATGTCTGATCATATCAAGCTCAACTCAGTAGAACCCAGTCATTTCATCTCAGTGGTGTTTATTCATTTGGACAAAAGCAACTCTCTCCAATTTCACAACTTCCAGAAAGGCACTGGGCTGGTGAATTACACTGGGTACAACAGCGCTCTTCCAGAGAGCTGGAATGAGATTTTTGGCAGCTAAAGTGTTTTTTAAAAGCCACTGCTTTCTATGATTGCCTCCATCTCGTAAATGACTCTGTCGCAGGGAATGACCAATTCAGAGACAATGCAAAAGTCCTTTGCACAGCTCCGCCAGGCTCATCTCAACTTCCTGGGGTTCAGTTCCTTCTGTACTGTGTTCCTAAGGACTTCTGATGGGGGAGCAATTCGGCACCAAGGTGACTGCCATTTTTGCTTTAAGGATTTAGAAGAGAATGGAGTCCAGATGCAGAGAAACTTACTCAAGTAGCAAGATAATGGGGAAAGATGGCAGGTTTGAGAGTGAGAGGGACGTGGGTTACTTTCACTGCATCCACTAGCTTAGCCTGTACCCTCTTAGATGGTGCTCAGGGGACCATATCATGGTGCTGACTGAGAATTGAACTGAAATGGGCCCCATGCAAGGCAAGTGCCTCAATTCCCATACCCTCTCTTTAACCTCCCTCTATGTCCTCACATGAAATAATCATGAGCTCAACAATGAAAGAAAAGAACATCTTATAGACTCTTGCACATTCTTGGGCTTACAAGGAACAACCATGATTTTCTTCTTTTCCTTGGTTTGGGGTTATTTGTATTGTTCCCCTTCAAAGACTTTAGAGTAAAAAAATCACTTGATAGTCAATGTACACCATGGAACAGTGGCTTTTGGGCCTTATACACTGCACTATCTCCTGCAGTTCTGTGTATTGTTTTTTAAAAAAAATTGAAACATTGTATGGTTGAAAATATGCTCTTCTGGGATACCAAGATATGCAATCTCATTAACAGAAATGCTTTAATCTTAGCATACATCATAGTTTGGTTCTATATATGAGTAAAGGGCATTCCAATACAGCAACTATATGATAATATTCGCAAGACACGATCACTAATTCTTCAAAAACTTCATTTTTCAGAAGGTAGATGCATACAAATAGTTTTATTTACTTATCAGAATAGACCCAGTCAAGATTCATTGTAAAATTATTTAACCTTTATTAACTCAAGTGAGCATGGGATTTGAAAAGAATGCAAATGTAATTTTTAGAACATAACCATATTTCTGAATTTTCCCTTCTATACCACATTTTTTCATTTTACCCTTCAAAATACTAATTTTCTAGATGATATTCAATGAGGTGTTCCACCTCATCTGGGTAATGTAAAGTTTCCTAATGTCTCTCAGGAAAGAAAAGTGCTTCATAAAAGTCTTTAAAACAAATCCAAGCTATAGAAACAGCATCCAGTTCATTAATTCCATAATATTTCTCTTATATTGTGACTTGGGACAATTCTGTAGCCATTTCTATTCTAATTAATTCTACCCTAAATCACCCAAATAGTCCACCTGATTCTTGGATGGGTCAACTTTGGGAACCAATCATCAAGCTATGGGCTGATATAAAATTGAGTGGTAGCAAGGCACTATTATTTGTATGCGAATATCACAGCATTTTCATTTCTAACCCATAAATATAATTTATTCTTCCCCAACTTCTGGAGTTTTACTGTTCGGCTTGGTGCGGTAAAGCAAAAGATAAAGAATTCTTATGAGGAAGAGTAGAGTTTTACTCCCAAGAGAAAGGGCAGATGAAGATAATGGAAGAGCTTCCCATGGTGCGAGCACTGGAGAACTGAAAATTGACAGTAGGGGAAAGTGCTCCCAAGGAGTATAGCGGACACTGCATGAAGGATGATGAGAGGGAAGATGATACCACAGGGACTGGGAAGAGGATTCAAAGAGCTGAGCACAGGCTTTGTTTACTGGAGCCCCAGGTTCAATCATCGGCACCACAGGATTCTGTGCACAGACTCTAACCATGGCAGGATGGGGACCTAAACCCCATCAGAAACAGAACTAGAGAGAATTCGAAAGATTTGGCAAACTTTCATGGTTGAGTTTCCCCTTTGCCAACATCCTCAAAGAGATACCAGAACCCTTTGTTGTGTGGTCACTCTTTCTTTAGATGTGGCCAAAACAGAAATGAGGTATCATGGGGTGGTGGAGAAGTTTTTGGTCTTCCAGGGAATTCTACACTGTTGTGAACATTTTAGGGATAAAATGAATGGTGAAGAACATCATGTCATCACCATTATCGACTCATAAGAAATTGGAGTTCCTACCACACATATTTGACAATAGGGAAGGGATGAACCCCACACTCCATGCCCTCTTCTAGAAATCTCCTGAGCACCACTGTGAGCACTGACCCTTTCCATTTGGCAATTAATCTTCAACTTCCAAAGTAGCAATGAGTAACAGGAAGAGTCCAGCTGGAGAGTATCTCAAGGAGATTACTTACTATGTACTGAGCTATGTATCTTATAATTTTGGGCACACACTAACCAGTCAACTGTCAATTAAAGAATGATTACTATGTCCCTGCAACACATTTGGGTTAGAGGAGTGAAAAAAATCTGGTTAGAATT
Source organism: Crocidura indochinensis (assembly GCA_004027635.1). Lineage (NCBI taxonomy): Eukaryota > Metazoa > Chordata > Mammalia > Eulipotyphla > Soricidae > Crocidura > Crocidura indochinensis. The sequence goes on along the minus strand of PVKC010000580.1, from coordinate 1,645 downwards.
TAGCCTCCACAAAGGAGAAACATAAGTACATGCTCACATATACACAGAACCATGACGACTGAGGAATAAGATGACCTGATGGCCATATGTTGGATGAGTCCAAATAGCATAGCTCTTTTGCATTCCATTTTGCAGACAAGAAAAATAAGCACAAAGTCCCACTCAACCATCCCCACACCGCCCTGTCAAATCTTTCTGCTTGCCTTTTGTCTTCTACACTGCAGGAGGACTCAAACTGCTACGAGCTGTTTGAGGAAGAAAATCTTTCTAGCTGGATAAATACTCCCAGAAGCAAAAGGAAGAAGAAGGAAAGATTTAGGACTGGCTTCTGCCTCCTTAGTACTTAGGACAGTTACGAAGTCATACCCTTGTAGAACCTGGTGCAGCAGTGCTTGTTTCTCAGACACAAGAGGTGGCTGGCTTCACACACATACAAACACATTTATACACGCAAGATCATTTCTAAAAGTGATGAAAATGATGAACGTCTTTGTCCCCAGAGCAAATCAACCGAATTCCATTTAGAATGAGCTGGAAGCAGCCTTTTCAGGGAAGACCCTCATCTATCTGCATCAGTAGTTAGCACTAAAGGACAGTTTCTCAAATTCTAGAAGCTGAGTCCCTGAAAAAGATCTTAAATCAAATTTTTCTATAGTCTGATATCACTTTGCTGATCCAGGCAGCCAGGGGAAGAAAACATTGTATAACATGAAAGAAAAACTCAGGATTCTATTAAGAAAAAATATGTGTGCTAAAATTAAGTGTCAAAAATAAACATCAAATGACATCCAAGCAATGAGATTCCCCAAAGAGACACAACAGAACTCTTTCCAGCTCAATTAGTGGGCTCAGTGGGGACACTCAGGCCTCACAGTCCCCTGCTAACCTCCATACCCATTATTGGATCACCTTAGTTGCACCTGAAAAACATGAAGGCACCAACTTTTACTTCCTTACCCATGACAACAGCTGTATGGGATCCTCATGAATTGCTCAACAATCCTATCAGTGGTTGGCTTTTAGGCTATGCGTGTGTGTGTGTGTGTGTGTGTGTGTGTGTGTGTGTGTGTGTGTGTGTGTGTGTGTGTGTGCCGTTTATCTTGAGGTGGATGATCACTCATGCAATGAAACAATTATCAACCGAATCATTTTGATGTTCAACACATAAACCTGATCATGATGAAGAAACTGATGCTGCCTTGGCCTCTTTTAGGTCTCACTGATGTTCCAAATGTCATGATTACTCCTCACAGTTCAGTTTTTGAATAGATAGGTAAGATGCAAACAAATGCACAGCCTTGCATTTCTTAGGCAGACCTGGCCCAGATTCTTGCTGCACAAAGCAAGGTTGAGCCATCAGCACATTCCAGGTAGAGCTGACCAGGCTGAGGATCATGTTAGAACCCAGCCAGGCCTGAATGGAGCCAGCACTTTCAAAAACAGGCCATAGGCTTCTTCCGAGGATTCAAGCCTGAGTTTCTTTTATATTTATTTATTTTTGTTTGTTTTGGGGCCACACCCAGTACTGCTCAGTGGTTACTTCTGGCTCAGCATTCAGAAATCACTTCTGGCAGGCTCAGGGACCATGTGGGATGCTAGAGATCATCTGCCCTGGGTTGGTCACATGTAAGGCAAATGCCCTATC